>JAPWTK010000178.1:600000-889541 GCA_029963805.1 Aromia moschata
AGATATCATTTTAGAATTAAAAATTGACGTGTCTCAAGATTTTCTAAAAAAATGCATAATAATGGAGCTACTGAATTTATTCCATTTGGCTGTTCCACACTGTATATTATTGACAGTAAACAACCATTCAGAGACCCGACACCCAATATCAGTAGCATACTAGCAACTCTCTATGTATACGGAACGTGCTTATTAGAACGGTTTGTAGGAGTACATGCTGGAAATAGTGCTTGACTCTGTAAATTGTTCACTCATATGCTTCTTATAGCAGTCAGTTGCCAAAAATAGAGTAGGTGCAGAAATGTTAGGTTATTTAATATTTTACGTGGGCAACCTACCTGTTGAAAACTGCTGCCTTAACATGTTAACGTAGTAGGTAGCAAAAACTAATTTACCAGAACAAATTAGTTCAATTACTCAACTTGTAAATCAGCGGTGGAAGCAGTTTTCAGCGGTTTATCTCATTCAGAATCTTCTTGAACGTTCTCGAAATAATTGCCGTTATAATTACGTGGAGGTTTTCGATTTCATTGTCCTGTACATTGGCGTGCACTGAATTTTAGAATCTAGGTTATTATATTGTATTTTCACCAATATCGTTAGAGATAACAAATACTCACTGCTAGTAATGTCACCTTTTTATAATAAAGTGTCACTGCTCTTGCGACACCTCTTTGAGGATATTTTCCAAGATGCATTACTTTAAGTTCTTCTTACGTCAGTTTTGTCCCAATAACGCCTTGTCATTTATACTTTCCTTTTTTAGAATGCCTTAATCTGCATTGATGAAAACTATATTTCTACTATAACTATTTAGTTAATTAGTGGGATGAGGTCAAACGTTTCCAAAAAAAAAACTAATTTTCACTTAGGCGACATTTCGCAAAATTTATTTGCATCCTCAGGACTCTAAAATATGACAAACACGCAATGTAGATAAGAAAACAAACGTAATACCAAACACAGACTAAAATAGGTATTACGTTTGTTTTATGTTTTATTTACGTTGACTGTTTTTCAGGTGTTTGTCATATTTTAGAGTCCTGAGGATGCAAATAAATTTTGCGAAACGTCGACTTGTGAAAATTAGTTTTTTTTTTTTTTGGAAACATTTGACCTCGTCCCACTAATTAACTAAATAGTTATATGGAAACAGGTCACTAATCCTACATTACAATAGTTCTACTATATTTTTGATAATAAGAATAACTATAACTTGCGAGTTGGTTCCTAATTCCATATCTTCAATAGGACTTTAAAATTATGCGAAATTGCGGTGTTAGGAAGTAATTCGAGGAGCTCAGTGGATAATCCAAGCTTAATAACCGCATCTAAAGGTAATTAATTGTTAACAAGGTCGAAGATGCAATGACAGTAGGACGCGAATGCTAGGGTTCCAATTAAAAAGTAATTAGCGAACTGGTCTAGGCGGGTTTCGCTCGTATCAGATCAAGTGGGTGGTAATAATTGCATAGGCAGGTACTGTAGATATGGATCAGTACAGCGATGGAAAACAGAACACTGTATTTTCATTAGAGGTTTTTACGTAAAGCCTCTAGTCATGCAAATTGCCAATTAGAAGAGTTATCATTGTTGTTTCAGTGTAACGTGACATTCTACAAATACCTCAAACACTCAAACTAGTCCACCGTTGTACTTTGTATCATTTCCCTGAAAATGTTTTCCATGTTTTTGTTTATGGATGGTAACAGTGTGCAACAATGTCAAATCAAAATATTTGTTCTAGATGTCGTTTTAAGTATGACCAAATTACATGGGAAAAGAATGATAGGCAGAACGCTAAAGCTCATCAGACTCATCAACTATTTGATGGTGCTAGGGGGCACTATTTGATATCACTGGGATAATTTACTATAACACCAAGCTCTGTTGTCAATACAATAAATAATAATAATAATATTAATAATTTTTCTTTTTTTTAAATTTTAAAATATTAACATTTATTAATAATAATTGAGGATAATTGAGGTTCAACAGAGTTGCTCTTACACCTAACCATCCTGGTAATATAAGCAAAAAGTTTAACAACGTGTAAGAATAAAGATATGAACACACAAACATGAAAATGTAGAAAACTAACAGGTTCTATTCGCCATGATACTGACCTTGATTTGTTTCCTAAATGCAGTAAAATTCTGCAAAGATTTAAAATGTGGAGGTATTCTAATAAATAAAGCAGTAGCATTATAAGTAAAGGACCTCTGAAACATAGCAGAACTGTGTCTGGGTACGGAATAAAGATCATTGTGACGGGTGGCACGATCATGGATATCGCTACCTTTTGGAATTTTATCATAGAGATATTTTGGTACCTTGGAACTATTGATTTTAAAAATTAGACAAGCTAGGTGTAATTGAAACCGTTCCTCAAGGTTGAGCCATTTGGATTCATCAAATTTAGAACTGATGTGGTCAAATTTACGGAAACCGTAACAGAAACGTAAACAAGAATTTTGAACTCTTTGAAGGCTTTATTTATCTTTATTTAGGATGGTGGGCCAATAAACTGTTTCGCAGTAGGCAATGCTACTAAGAATTAAAGAGTCACATAATTTTAGTTTTACTTCAATAATTAACGAATCTTCATGGAAATGGAGGGCTCTTAACTTGACATACGATTTCTGCAACAAATAGATAACGTGTTTAGAGAATCTCAGTTCTTTGTCAAAGTACACACCTAAATTTTTACAATAATCACTAGGAAACAAGAAATAAATGAACACAGAATACATAAACTAAACTGATAAGTACGAATATAAAACATGATGTTTAGAAGATGTAGGAAGACTTGTTTTTTCATGTATTTGGATAATGACCAAGAACAAACAACAAAGACTAATAAAATATTGAATTGAGAACTATCACATTGCAGTTTCCTCATTTTTTTCCGCATCGAATTAAGAGCTTTAGAAAGCACTTAGTTTTTGAAGACGTGGTAAAATGAATAGCAACGACAAAACTAGAAACAAAATAGCTCATATCATTAGAGGAATTTCATTACAAAGTTGCATTTACAATCTATATAGGTATACTCCTAAATCCACGTGGTATACCTATTGGCACTCTGCAAAACTTTCAAAGAGAAGAGCTTGTATGTTCACAGAATTAAGTTCTGTTTATATTATATATGATTTTCTGTAGTAGACTTTGTCTTTGACGTTTGAAAACAATGGTGTTTTTAATGAAATACGATCCCTAAATTTTCTTTAATACTCAGAAGTTTGATCTGTGTATTACTTGATGAAAACAAAACATACATATGGTTGTATTTATAAACCAATAGTACTCGTATCTAGACATCGGATCTACGCGACTTCTTGCTTTCCTGGAATTACAAACGGTGACGATAGTTTTAACACTGTCGCCTGTCAGTGTTCCTGGATGTGATCTACTACGCGGTTGAGAGACCGGTGAACTGTGAGAAATCTCGGCATGGCTAATGTGTCTGACGTTCTTAACGAAAATCGGTGACTGTTCAGGCCGCAAATGATGGACGCCTTAAGAACGTTAGTCTGCTCCGGTGGATTAAGTTTTTGTAACCGGCGGTGTCTGTGGTTTAACAGACGACACGTGTGCATCTTGTAAGTTTATTTTCGAGTGGTGCGTTCGACACGGTCGTCGCCAACTTTGGTTTTTGTGAAATTTAGATGAGTACCTATTTAAGTGTCCTGAAAACGATTCCCTTGCATTTTTACCTGGTATCATGTTTCCTCATGCTTTTTTAATCCTTACTTTAGACAGGGTAATACAGGGTTAGTACAAAGTCACGGAACCGAACGGTCGAATAACTTTGTTATTTGAGATGTAATTTTTTTGAAATTTGGTATGGTATGAATACCAAATACTTCGGAAATAACGAATTCAAATATGGCATTTCAATTTTTTTTAGACGTCCTGTTTCACAGGAAATGCTTCTAACTTTTTAGATCCGGTGTAAAAAACTACCTTCAAAATATCAACATGTTAATTTTTATTGAAAAGAGAAAAGAGATAACAAAAAAACTTGAAAACTACCAATATGGATAAATAGTATTTTCTGATGAAGCAACGTTTTGTCTCAATGGTACGATTAATAGGCACAATTGGATGAAAGAAGTCCATAAGCAGCATCCTCAAAAAGTAAAAGTGTAGGCTGGTATGGTTGGAAACAAGATCATAGGACCATTTTTCATAAGTGAAAATTTAAATGGTGATGACCTATTTAAATTGATTGGGGAACGAGATTGAATCAGCACTTGTAGTTCTCTTTCCAAATCCAAACAGACCTCAACATCCAAACGAGAACATTTGGTTTCGACATGATGGATAACCGCCACATTTTGCACGTAATGTCCGTGATTGATTGGCCAATCCGTTCACCAGACCTAGCACACACTGGATTTTTTTATTATGGGTTTATTTGAAATGACAAGTGTAAAAAAACTGGCCAAAGAATCTATTACAGTTAAAATGACGAATATCGTTGAGACATTTTGTTGTTGATAGATATCAATAATGCCATGTGATACATATGATATATTATATTGCACTGTATAGAAAAATTGTCGAAATGTGCATTGACAATGAAATTATGGCTCATATTTATTAACCGTTCTCGAATTTGAAGTAATCAAATGTTGTACAGTGATATTGTTAAAGAAAAACATTTTTTGTATGCCATTTGTTAATATATTGTTGTAGACACTAATATAAATTCTATTTCCTACTATTTACTTTTTTTCGTACTTTTCTTAGTAAGTAAAACAAACGACAATTTGTTAAGAATACATTCAATCCTACGTCAGAGTTCACAGTTGCAGATGCGGGCCTTATTTTAAAGAGCTACTAATTTATTTTCATAAATATAAATAGATTCCCACTTTCTTTTAACGCTGAACAGAGAACAGAGTCATATTACGTGTTTTTCTAATCTTAAGACCTCTCGGCGTATATCAAAGTATTCCTAGAGAAAGAGAAACGTTGTCTGCGATGTCGCGACTCACACAAAAAAATCCCCGCCTTGGAACGAGATTTATTTTTAGTGTCTACACTTTTGTCTGCAATAGTTTTTGCTGTAAAATATAATCTGCGTGATGTTTTTTAATATACGATCGAGTACCAAGCGCTCATTATTATTCATAATCATCTATTATTGTGCATAATTACGAGTTTTTACGATGGATGTAGAACAATGCATCTCAAGATGTTGTGTCTGCACCGCGTTTAATTTTGGAAATTTATCTCGTCACGTTTGTCTTCATTTTTTTGACCCAAGTTCGGGTAGTCTAGTCCAGAATCTAGAGGTAGCATGATGTAGTAACTATAGCATCTACTGTTTTGAATCTTATCTGACATATTTAACATCACAATGTTGATGGTGATTTCTAAGGTACTGATTCTGAGGTGTTGGTTTATATACATATTCATTACCTTTTACTTCTTAGTATCCTAGTTTATCTAATTCTATCCTAACAAAAATTTTGATGAGTATGGACAACCCAATATGTATGGAGGTACCAGTCCTAACCATATTATTTTGCGCGAGAGTTAAAAAAAGTTAGGAAGAAGTAGGAGAAAAATTAGTTGTAATATTTGAGACAAATGAAGTCATTGAAGAAGACTCTAAATATGGTCTGATTAGAGACCTTGAAAAACCCGGGATATAGATTGGGACCTAGTTCATTCCCAATGTCCATCTTGACTTCACCATTTTGAAACGAATTTAACTGGAGTCGATGTAATAACATGTTGTCATCGATACGGAATAAACGTATAAATTATTTTGAAATGCAGTCAGGTGGGAGTGAGAAACAAATTATATATCGATAAAAATAGTTGGAAAAAAAGTGATATCGCTACTGCACCATTATTGTGTTTTTTTTTTGTTGGATCATAACTAATGATGCAACAGATTGTTCAGGTCAAAATGTTGGTAAGAAACATGTATTTTCGAGATAATCGCGTCTGAAAGAACCTTGCCCATTCTGTATACTACATCAAAATAGTTCGTTGTCCCCGAAAATTGACGTTTTATACTTATTCTGCTTTATAACTTAACGGCAGAGCTTTTTTTGGAATTGCATCAAATCGATAGAACTCATAATAAGGGTGCTAGAGGCGTCTCAAAGTTGAATTTTTCAAGTTGATTCCATTGACACTTTGAGACCCTCTAGCGCCTTTATGGTAAGTCCTGTCGGTGTAAAGTTAAATTGAAATTTTGACTCCCTGTATCTTGGTTATCATAATACACGAAAGTAACTACTATATTTTCCCATGTTTGCCATATTGTGTTATGAAATTATGTCAGACTATTCCATGTATTTAGGAGATAGCGGAGGTTGTACAACTGCTCCAGCTGTCACAAGATCACTGCAATCAAATCAAATTGAGGCAACCCCCATCAAGTTGCCTACGTTTAGCAAAATCACATTGTTTTGACCTTAGGAAACTATTGTTGCGCTGTGTAGAATTACTTGTGATCCACCCTGTATACAGTATGTCCCCGGATCGAGTTTAAAAGAGGAGAAAATTTCGTGTTTTTGATTTCTCAGAAAAAGTCACTCTTGATGATTTGCCCTGCTTGATTTCAAGAAGGTCAATTGAAACTGAAATAAGTAAATCGCATTTAGAGAGAATTTTCAAGCAGAACCGGATTTTGCCATTTAAACCAAAATTCAGGCACACCTTAGAGGAGGGTGATGAAGCCAAATGTTTGGATTTTTGTTTGGAGATGGGCAACAGAGTTTTCAATGACGTAGGATTTCATAAGCGAATTTTGTTCTCTGATGAATCTACTTTTTCAACAAACGGCGTCGCTTCCTCTCAGCATTGCCGGTATTGGAGTGAAACAAATCCCCACTTTACTATTTCTTGTCGAAGACAATATTTCAAAAAAGTTAATGTGTGGTGTGCGGTTTCATATACAAATGGCATTATTGGTCCATATTTTTTCAAAGAAAATATAAATCGTAATACATATTTGGAGATGCTACAATTTTTTTTAAAAGATAAACTTGATGAACTTCCTTTAAGTTATCGAACGAGAATGTTTTTCCAATAAGATGGGTGCCCTGCTCATCATGCCGTTACTGTCCGTAATTAGCTCAATTCCGAATTTAATGAACACTGGATAGGAAGGGATGGTCCCATTTTATGGCCGCTGACAATTTTAAGCCCGGATCTGACAATTTTGGACTTCTATCTATGGGGACGTTTAAAGCAAATTGTTTATCGTGAATCACTAGAAAATGATGAAGAGCAATTAAAAACAAGGATTCAAAATGCAGTCAAGTCCTTGTCAATTGAGGAAATTAGAAATAGTTTTAACGAATTTAGAGCTCGAATTGAAATTTGTGCAGAATCATTATTTGAATAAGAAAATTCTGGTTTAGTTTTGATTTCATTTTATAATCAGTTGTTTAATTCAATGATTGAAACATGAGACTAAGTAATTCGAATCATTTTTTTAGCTAACTAATTAATTGAGTTTCTATAGCATATAGTATCCTAGACAACGAAATTATTGGGTTAAATCCACCTACTAGAATTTTTTTTAAAGAATAAAAAAAATCCAAATTATGAAGAAAAATGGTATTATCTCGAGAACCGTTTGAGTAATATAAGAAGTAATTTGCGTTTTGGGGGTTGGAAATCAAGCAGGGCAATTCATCAAGAGTGACTTTTTCTGAGAAATCAAAAACACAAATTTTTTTCCTCTTTTAAACTCGATCCGGGGACATACTGTATATATATTTTTTGCTTCAACAGTTTTGCATGGTTATCATCGTACTGCATCCAAAGTAGTTTAGTTCGGTTCTAAATAATCCCGTGACAAGTTTACGAGCTTGCGTACACACCGAGCGTACGCCGTACAGTGAAACAACCTGAAATAGGAAATTACAATACTTAACGTAAATTCCGTCAAATCAGGTAACCATAAATCTAATAATAATGGATAAAACGTCCTTATTTACGACCTACCATGAACGAAAACCATTTTCCGCGAGACGCCAGGCCCGCAGCTCGTTGTCGACTCTTTCCCACCTCGTATTTACATGACAGAACGGGAAGTCTACGAAATAAAAAAAGCCCAGAGAACGGTAAAACTACCTAACGATCTCGGCTATATATAAAATTACCTTTGGTTTATCGCGCAAAGCGTTTCCTTATTGCGAATATCAACAATAAAATAGACAACAGCCTTGGAGTGGTTTTCCTCGTTAGTACTCTCTTGTGTTGCGCAATTTATTGACCGTTTGAATTTGCAATAAAGTTTTAATGGTCCACGTTGCATGTGGGCTCGTAAAACGTGGTGATCGCTTCTGCACGTGGTGCGAGGTTTTTGTTGGTGCTCGCCGTGCGTGACCTGTAGCCCAATCAACGGTCACTAATTGTTATCAGCAAACAAAAATATGGTCGTATAGAGAAAAAAGATTCTAAGAAAGATAGCGTTTTTTTGCGACTCGAGTTTTAATGGCGAACATAACCAAAAAAATAATCAAGAAAACGTTTTTTTGCAAATAAAAAAAAGCTTCAAGTCCTACACAAGAAAGTTAAATTAGAAAGTTGTAGGTCTTAAAAATGCGCTTCGAATGAGATGTGAACGAAGAAAATCGGTTCATAAACATTTGAGAAAAATTTAAAAAAACGTCAAAATTCGCGATTTCGTATTTTTGCTGTATAAATTCCAATTTTGTTTGAACAGACTTCTTGTTAACTAGAAATACAGCCCAAGACAAGCGGAAAATGACCCTTTTTTTCATAAATCCAAAAAAGTTCTATTTTTTCGAGTTATAACGATTTTATAAAAAAAAAAGATGTTTTCAAAAATCAGCTTTTACAGAGGCAAAAATGATCGTCCAGAAACGATCATGGGCTCATTTTATTCGCGAAGACTTGTACTTTCATGCTATTAAAAAACCAAATCGCTTTTATTTAATTTTTGCATAAAAAAATTCGTTGTAAAATTGTATCATTTTTCGTACCGGTTTTTTCAAATAACTTTTTTTAATTTTGATTTTACATTTTTGGCCGTTGCATATTTGAAAAGTGCCAAAAAGGTTAAACCAAAATTAAAAAAGTTATTCGAAAAAAACCGGTGCGAAAAAATTATACAATTTTACAACGCATTTTTTTATGCAAAAATTAAATAAAAGCGATTTGGTTTTTTCATAGCATAAAAGTACAAGTCTTCGCGAATAAAATGAGCCCACGACCGTTTCTGTACGATCATTTTTGCCTCTGTAAAAGCTGATTTTTGAAAACGTTCTTTTTTTATAAAATCGTTATAACTCGAAAAAATAAAACTTTTTTGAATTTTTTGGAAAAAGTGTCATATTCTGCTTGTCATGAGCTGTATTTCTAGTTAACAAGAAGTCTGTTCAAACAAAATTGAAATTTATACAGCAAAAATACGAAAACGCGAATTTTGACGTTTTTTTTAAATTTTTTCTCAAATGTTTATGAACCGATTTTTTTTCGTTCACATCTCATTCGACGCGCATTTTTTAGACCTACAACTTTCTAATTTAACTTTTCTTGTGTAGGACTTGAAGCTTTTTTTTTATTTGCAATAAACCGTTTTTTGACTTTTGCGAATTTTTTTGGTTATGTTCGCCATTAAAACTCGAGTCGCAAAAAACGCTATCTTTCTTAGAATGTTCTTCTCTATACGACCATATTTTTTGTTTGCTGATAACAATTAGTGAACAATTTACATGGGGGCTTTCGCTCGTTGATTGGACTACTGACCAGCACTCGTCAATTGCTGGTAGTTGACTTACGTGGACCGACAATGCATTATTTCGCGATTTTTATCTGCAGTCTGCCACATAAAAACGTGTCGCTGATATTGTCCAACCTGTGGCACCCACAACATTTTTCGTACAAGAACTGTGTTACAATCTATTTGATGCACTTACTTTATAAACGATCCCGCCGGCATTAATATCACAGGCGCACAAAAAAAAGTTGTCTGTATGTGTATTCCCATGTATTTTTGGCTGCTGAACACGATCCCCCAGATTTGCTCCATATCGTCCCAGATTTTTCCTAACCTCAAAAAAATCATTAAAAACCCGGAAAATCGACAAATGAGCACAAACGATGTAAAAATCAGTTGGTCGGTGAAAATCATACCCAGAATTATGAATTTCCATGTATTTTTGGCCGCTGAACATGATCTCACAGCTAGATTTGCTCCATATGGTCACATATCCCTAACCTCAGAAAAAGCATCAAAATCGCACAAAATCGAGGAAACAGCTTGTTTAAACTTTGTAATATCTGTTGATTGATGAAAATCATCAAAAATTGGTCCGACACACGTTTGAGGTTTAAAGAGGGGGGAGACACCCCATAAGGGACCCCATTGGTGGTTCGTTGATGACTTGGATTTGTATGGCAAGGAGTGGTGTCGGAAACCTGTGTTAATTGATAAATTGATGGAAAAGATGGCACATTTAAAGATTCTAATAAAAAAGCACACCAAGCGCCGCAAAATTGGAGCTACAACGAAACTATTATTTTCAACCGGACACTGGTCCGAAACATCTAACAGTAATTGAACGATGACTGTTGTATAATAGTTCACAACAGCTCCTACGTCGACGTGATTGAAGATTTTGTGGTTCCAAATGGAATCACGACTTGGAGATTGGCAAAATCTTGGAGATTTGGAATGATACATCCCCTGTCATCACTCAAAACTTAGTAGACAGTATGCCGATAACCGATTTAAATGCCATAATTGCTGCACGCGGTGGACTTTTAATTAAATTGTATTTTTAACTTCTATTCCTGTTAATAAATATGCATGGTACGAATAATCCTGTGATTTTAAGAATTTATTAAACAGTAGTGCAATACTGCTGATCATTGAATCAGTTTCTAGTAATAGTTATTTTATCTGCTGATTAGGTGAGAGCACTTGAGTTTTATCTTCCCAAATTCCAAATTTACGTAGGTAATACTATAATAAGTACATATTATTAAAAATAACTAAGTATTCACGTCAAATATGTCTACTGATTTTTGGTCTAGACTGAAAGATCTGATATCATACTGTCGGAAATTTAACATAGAAAGAAAATAAATGGGTTAAAAATGAGTTGATTATTTGAAAAAAATCTTTGATATCAATACAACAATTTAGTATTAACTACATTATTTGGTTATTACCAGTAGCCCATTATAGATTTGGTTACAAAAAAAAAACTGTATAAGTATACAAAAACAGACTATGTACAGGGGGTAAAAATTTAAAGTCCCACGCGATGTAACTCTGCAGAATTTTCCAAGGAATATGAATTTGGCGCGGGATTGTTATACAGGGTGTTGTTAAAAATATGTATCCGAAAAACTGACGAAAGGAATAAAATGCAAAATATATAGGGTGACTAAAAAGGACTCAATAATTTTCCAAAAGTCAGATTTGTGGCAATAACTATTAACAACATTCAGGTTTTTTAGATCGTTATGCATTCAGTGTTTAATTTTTCTTTCTAGCTCAAGAAAAATAAAACATAAGATGAGCAGTGAAATGTTTGGACACCCTGTACATAAAAGTCGGATATTTATAAAAAAATTGAAACATTTTAATTCTCATAGCTAGGTAGCCCATTCCTCTTGGGATCCGTTTGATAGCTCACCCACTGTTTATTTGCGGAATTATTGTTTATGTAATTTAAGTAGGAATCAATGTAGTATTTCTCAGATAAGGCAGCGGCAGATGAAGTTGTGTTTATGTTATTCCAGCGCAGTTATTTCAGTAATGTAAATATTATTATTTATACAGAGATTTATTTATTTGCACTCGTGTTTTGTAGAACATCTTTGTTATAATCAAGTACTTCCATGCTTCGTTCGCTCGGTTCGCGATTTTCTAATGGTGCGTTCTCCATCATCGATACCGAAACGCGGAATTAAGAAAACAAATCTCGCCTGTATGAAAAATATTTTTCGGCGTCCTATTTGGATCTAGGGTCTAGGACCCCGTTTTAATGTAACACCTCATTGATGGAAAAATAAATCATTGCATTCCTGCATTTTTAAGATAATTGAAACCTTAGGAAAGCGTTCCGTAGTTTTTTTGATAGATTTTTTTTATAGAGATGAATTTTCAAAATGTGCTATCAGAAGGACAATTGAAAGAAAAATATAGCCACTGTTTATTTAACGCGTTGTTGTTGAACATTAAACATCCTGTATTTTTTGTTTACTGAATTCCGTTTGTTATTTTGATGACAATGATATGACATATATATATCATATATATTTTTTATACTATGCGAAAAAAATCCCAAATTTTTAGGTGACCTTCAAAGAGCTGTAACTTGAACTGAGATTGTTGAGAGAAAACAAAAAAAGAAGCTCCAAGTCATCTTAGTGTAATTTTTTTAGCGTTAGCAGTTTTTGAGTAATCATAAAAAAACCAAAATTTTGTTTCGAAATTTTTGTTTGTTTTAAAAGGTGCACCTCAAAAGGACCTCAATAATTTTTTTTTCGATAATTTGATCATAAATCTCTTTCAGATAATTTAATTCTCTAATTTGACCTGTTTTCGAGCCACGGACAAAGGTTTTTCGTTGAGTTATCGCCATTCAAAGCAAAAAAAGTCATTTTTGGCTTTGGTCAATCAATTACTGGGGAAATAATGAACGTATAGAGAATTAAAATAGGGTTTTGAAAACTGCAAAGTATTCTTTAAAAGTTGTGGTGATTGGTTTTTGCTAAAAAAATTTTTTCGAAGCGAAATTGTTCATAGAAGAAGAGGTAAAAATTGCATAATTATGAATATTTGTATAACCTGGCATAACTTTTCAAATAATGGATAGGCGCTAGAAGGATACTGACTGCAACTTTTCAATCTTAAAGTACCCCAAAGGAACCCTGATAATTTCAGAGCGCTGCGATTTTTTTATAGTGCTTGAAATGCTTGAAATTCTCGTTAGAAAGAAAACGTTTAAATAAAATGTCACATTTAAATTGTTGTTTTGAAACCTTTAGGGCTCTCTAGGGGCCTCTTGTACCTTAGAATTACTGATCATTTATGCTCCTTCATTTAAAAACACCCCGTATATGAAATGAAGGAAAAATAATGTTGCTTCCGAAAGGAAACGAACTAGTTGAGAGTGTCTTCTTTCTTGTTGTTTACTTGATCACTTATATTTCTGAAAGAATTTTCTAAGAAAAACGAAAAAAATTCGTGGCAATCACCCTCTTTTAATAAATTTATTTCTAGGTTTTTGTGTGAGAACATGTTTCAAAAAGAAAGACAGGTGGACCTCCATCTAAGAAAAACAAAACAAATTTTCTGACAACACCCTTGTAGGTACGCACTGCTAAGCTAGGTAAACCACGCTTTTCCCTCATCACTTCCAACTTATCCAAGGCCTCTTCCAACACCAGGACGTAACACATTGAACTCTTTTAACGCCATTTCAGACGAGGCGGCGCTACGAAAATGTATGGTTAACAAACGTCCTCTTTTTTTCACACTCTCTCGGCAATGAGGACCTAGCCCAAGGACCTAGCGTCTTTAATATATTTTATGTCTATCCGACGCATCAGCCTACTTTCCACTAATAGAACGAAACTAATTCGACATTATGGTCATCCTCGTTTTCTGCTGACTTAGATATGTACAGTGACTCACAGTAAAAATCATGCAGTCTATTAAAAATCAATTTTTCAGCTATAGAGACGCCACCTATTAATGTTTGTCAAATGAATTAATATTTATAAAAAAGGTAGTTCTATAATGCAACGCTACATATAGACAGATTGCCATATAAGCTACGCAGATAATATTTATGGCCACTAATATTCACTCATAACCAAATATTAGGTCACAATGAAAATCATGCACTGCGCATTAACAATACCACTGTCATGATAGTTTCAATGAAATAGGGGAATCCCCGTTCAACTCACACGTAGGCACTGTAGGCAGTTTACTGAGAGCATTAGAGTTGTAAATTAGAGCACTGAAGAATTAGATCGTGAAAATGGTAAAAACAAGAAAACATACAACTGTCTAAGAACGACAGTTGGTAATATACCATTACAAACAGGGAAAAAGTCAACGGCAAATTGCAAATATTATTAATAGAAGCCACGCTACTGTTCAGTGTATTATCCAAAGATACAAAAGTGAAAACCGTATCGCTAATAAGCAACGCACAAGTCCGCGAAAAAAAGTTAACACCTAGAGATGAACGTTGGATAATACAAAAAATCAAATCCAATCCAAAGCCAAGCGCCCCAAAATTAGCCAGTGAGGTTGAAACTTTTTTAAATAAGTGTGTTAGTGCCGAATGTATTCGAAGAGTGCTCAGGAGACATGGCTACAATGGTCGGGTGGCCAGAAAAAAGCCGTATGTAAGTCCAAAGAACCGCAAGGCACGATTAAACTTTGCACGGCAGTATTTAAATAAAGGATTTGACTTCTGGAAACATGTGTTATTTACGGACGAAAGTAAATTCAATGTGTTTGGATCTGACGGAAAAGTTATAGTATGGAGAAAAGTGAATGAAGAACTGAAAACAGAAAATTTGCGTGCGTCTGTAAAACATGGTGGCGGAGGAGTACTTGTCTGGGGGTGTATGAGTGCAGCTGGGGTAGGGAGGCTCGAGTTTATAGAGGGGATTATGGATAAGTGGTCGTATTTAAACATTTTAAAACAACATGTGCGGGCTTCTGTTGAAAAACTGGGCATTGCAGACAATTATTGGTTTTATCAAGATAACGACCCGAAGCATACGTCAGGTGTAGTGAGGCAATGGCTAGTGTATAACTGCCCACATCTTGTAAATCCTCCACCACAATCTCCAGACATGAATGTTATAGAAAATTTATGGAACGAACTTGACCGGCGAATACGGAAACACCACGTATCAAATAAAAACGATTTAAAAAAAGCGTTAGTAGAAGAATGGAATAAAATAAATTCTTCATATACAGAAAAACTAGTAAAATCAATGCCAAACCGTTTAAAAGCTATCGAACGTAATGGCGGAAACCCTTCCAAATACTAATGTGATGATTGTTTAATAAACGGAAATTTTATTTATTTCGCTGTTTTGTAATTTCGTTTGTGCATGATTTTCATTGTGACCTAATATTTGGTTATGAGTGAATATTAGTCGCCATAAATATTACCTCCGTAGCTTATATGGCAATCTGTCTGTGTGTAGCGTTGCATAATAGAACTACCTTTTTATAAATATTAATTCATTTGACAAACATTAATAGGTGGCGTCTCTATAGCTGAAAAATTGATTTTTAATAGACTGCATGATTTTCACTGTGAGTCACTGTATGTCGCATCTGGATACCCACTTCCTGCAAAACGTATCCACTTGAGCATTAAGATCTGGACATAAAGTTGGTTTTCAACATCCATCGATTCCGTTAACGTCATTTATACAGTGTGTCCGAGTAGTTTTAAAATTTACTCCAACTACTTTGCTACTACTGTACTGTTTAAGAAGAAGACTACTAACCAACAGGGACTCGCTAATAACAGGGAGGACGCTGGATACACGCCTTTGAGCCTAGTACGTGAACTTCTTCCGACATACCAACAGAACAGACCAGACACAGTGGATGGAACATGCTTTAGAGGGCCGTTTTCCAAAAATGTTACAATCAGACTACATCGACAAAGATAATTCAGTAAAATGGCTTATCGACAACTATCTATACTCCCAAACCGTAAGATTCTTGATAGCTATTCAGGACAGGATTACCAGAAGTATATCCTGAGGGACGACGTCGAAGACATATGTAAGAAATGTGGATCTGCAAGCGAAGCTATAGAACATATGAGAGGAGGGTGTCTCACGCTGGCAGAGTCGACATATCTCGGCAGGCACAACCAACCTGCGAAGATGGTCCACCAACAACTGGCACTCAAGTACATATGGCCTGTTAGAGACGGCTCCGCAATACTACAAATATACCCCAGAAGCTGTGCTGGACTCAGAAGTAGCAGTGATGTACTGGGATAGGCTAATCATCACCTACCGAACAGTGGACTTCAACCGACCAGATATTGTGCTGATAAATAAGAAACAACAACGAGGAATCATCATAGACATCGCAGGGCCACTTACCCACAACACTCAGAAGACTGAACGGGAGAAGATCGCGAAATACAACCATAATTCCTTTGGAGAAGTCACAATGATGTTTTTGAAATAATTAAGAGTGTATTTGTAGGAAAGGTTTTGGGACAGGATGAATTTCCTCCCCTCGTCTGAGCCTGATTTCTGCCGGGGGTGCAGATGGGTAACCAAGTCTGCGAAATAGTAATAACAAACTTAGTTGAGGATAATAATTATTACCTGATTTGGATAATGCTTTAATGGTTTAATTTCGGGAAGGTTAAACGGGATTTGGTATAGGTACTTTTTGGCATAGTATTACCTTTATAAATACCACTTATACATTCATGTATGTATATAACACTAAATACTCATTAACGGAGCTAAAGCGTCCACCATTGCGCAGCTCTCCCCTACTACGAATACGAAAACAATGTATGTACGTGCCTCGCTGGTTTCGAGTAATTCATATAAATAAAATCGATCAATCTGGCCCTCTCTTACTTTTCGCACGGCTTTCTGTGGACGCCAAAATAAAATATTTAAATTATTCTAGTGACATTACGCGGTAGTTTTCCGATTCCGTCCAATACGGTGGCATGGCCCGCACCGGCATCAGTAAGCCGCGATTAGCAGTCGCCGCCATGTTTTTTTCCCTCCCCACGATTTGAAATTCCATTTCATCCGAACGCATTAATATTAAAACTGAATACTAAATCGACGTTAATACTTCATGAAACTGTAATGCTTTATTTTACACGTATCCGCGTTTTGTTGAACAAAATTCGAGTCCAGCAAAATGTTATTTTGCGAATTACACAGGCCGACAACATTTTAACCTAGAAACCAAAATATATTTTTCCAAAGGCTTTTGATGCGCTGAATCCGAATCCGAGAGATATCCTAACCTAAATGTGCAAAAAAAGCGATTTTGGCCTATATTTCAGGTTATGTAGCATCGCAATTTTTTTTTCTCAAAAGACCATGAACAACATCTTAAAGTACATGTATTGCCCTTTTAAATGACGTCGAGTTTACTCACATATCTATTTTTTTTCGCTGCGGTATCGCATTTTGAAATTTCTAAGTTTGTGAATTTCTCTATAATTACTGAAAACCTATTAAGGATCGCGTGTACATCAAACAATCGAATGGGTTTTTTGATTAGAAAACACTGAAAATGTTTGAAATTCAATAGCAGGTTAATGTTTTATTATGTGAAAAGACCTGCTCGTTCAGAATCGAAGGTCAGATTTCCAAAAATTTTCCTCAAAAAAATGGATTCCTCCTTGGTTCTGAACGATCAGGTCTTTTTATTTGATATATTTCAAACATTTTCTGTGTTTCCTAAACAAAAAACCCATCAAATGTTTGACCCCCCCTTTGTCTTCTTCATCTCTAATCTACAAAAAAAAAATATCCAAAAAAAAAAAAATAACAAAAAAAAGAGATATTTGAGCAAACTCAACGGTATTTAAAAGAGCAAGGCTTTGTACTTTAAGATGTTGTTCGTAAGTTTTTTGAGAAAAAAAATTGCGATGCTATATAATATAGGCCAAAATCATTATTTTTGCACTTTTAGGTTAGGATATCTCGAAAACCCGAGCCAATTGAGATATTTGGATTCGGATTCAGCGCATCAAAAACCTTTGGAAAAATAATTCTGGTTTCTGGGTTAAAATCTTGTCGGCCTGTTCATAAACTTAAAACTTTCAAAATGCTATATCGAGGCGAAAAAAAAAATTTGAGTAAACTCGACGTCATTTAAAAGGGCAAGGCATGTACTTTAAGATGTTGTTTATAGTTTTTTGAGAAAAAAATTGCTATGCTACATAACCTCAAATATAGTCCAAAATCGTTTTGTTTTTTTTTGCACTTTTAGGTTAAAATATCTCGAAAACCAGAGCCAATTGAGAAATTTGAACCTCGGATTCGGATTCAGCATATCAAAAACCTTCGGAAAAATATATTCTGGTTTCTGGGATAGAGGGTCGGCCTAAATTTGTCGGCCTGTGTTGTATTAATTAAATATTTAATGTCTACAAACGCACAAAAACTAAATACAGTACCTAAATAGCATATACTTTTATTTTATGCGTTAGTAGTGTAGTTCTACTTTAGACACGATTCATATTGTTCTTTCTCTTTAACACTGAAATGTAGAGGCAAATCATTTGCCTGAAGAAATCAAGTATAGCAAAAACTTAAACATATCTAAATGTACTTTAAAACGCTTTTTCAACGACCAACTGTTTTTATACCTTAGCAGAATATTTTGTATCGTAGTTTCTAAGAAGGAAGCTAGGTATTTCGGTTTAAGATTGACTTTTCATACATTTCATCGAATTTTGGTGAAATAAAGAATATTGTTATTATTATTAAATCCCTTATGTGAAAACGTATTAGTGAGTAAATATTCTGCGTCACCAAGGACCATGTTCTAACCTCACGTAAGTTTTTCGGTTAAGAATAATGTATCTTACACGTTTTTCTTACAAATAATAAGTCGGTTTGGGATTTAATTGTACAAATCAGTGACGCAGCTGAGGGGTGGTCTAAGGATTCATCAGTAAAAGTAATGGTAATTATTTTCTTGATATTAACGAATTCGCAGAAATTAATTGAAATAGCGTGCATTTTTATTCGTTTTTATGACAAATTGTTATCAGTTATCAGGTACTGCATGAGTTATGTTTAAATATTTCTCGAATTTCAAATCATAGGTAAATAAATAAGAATAGCTAATGTAAAATAATGATACCTTCAGATCAAGGCTCATTGATTAAATATTAGTATCTAAAGGCATTAGTTTTTTTTTTTTTTGGGATTTTTATCTTCTCTTTCATTAAGCATGTACCTTATCCAAACTCGCTCATTTTAGGGTCTTGGTTAGACATAACCTATCTTCAGCGACTTTTAATTTACGTAGTATTACTTTATTTATTTTTTTTAGTTTCTATGAAATTTACTACTACCTGAATACTATCTGAATTTTATCAATTAATTATTTTTCTAACATTGGACTTTCTCACATTAACGTAGTTATTCCTCCATCAATGATGAAAAATGAAGGTAATAAACCGCGAAACATAAAATACAACTAAACGTAATACCTATATATGTATGCAGTTACCTATTCCATACTTGCACATTGTTTATTGTTATCCTCTGTTGAAGATGACCTTATGATTTAAAAACAAGAAGCTATATTTGAATTATCTTTGTCAATAATATATTATGCAACAGGAAATAAAATTGTAAGGAAACATTGAATTGCAAAGCCACATAAAAACGAAAACTAACTACAGAATAACCTCAGGTTTACAAATGTAAATTTTTAAAGACAATACATGAACCGTGAAGTAACATACACCCTGGCCGAGTAAACACTTGGGTTAGTAACCACAACACAAAGAGTTTTCGCAATATCTATTGCTCAACGTCGTGTTTATGTTATGTCTGAACCGTAAGCCATTCCCATTAGATTCATCTAACGCTGTTCTGTTTTAATTCCTGTCACACATCGTCCACTGTTTGCGTAACTTCAATACAATTCTTGACAGTTCTAAGTTTATGCAATTTGTTGAGGCAATTTTCTCGTAAGTAACTTCCTTGATAACCATCTATTGCTATACTAGGATGGGTAACGTACAAACTTTTTTTATTAACGACCATTTCGTAAACAGTTTTAACAGGAAATAAGGAAAAACATGCATTCGTATCACTGTAGGTGGAACTGTACATTCTGGGAACGACATCTAGTGATTGCTTTTCTAGTTAAATCCACTGGAACATGTCGAGTGCTATTCAGGCACACTAGAGGGCAGCTTCTATATGTCACCGACGCATTTATTTAACAAATTAATGGGTCATTGACGAACTTCCTGGAATAAACCAAAAAAAAAAAAATATTAAAGCGGTGAAAATTAGTTGAGAGGAACAGTGGGACTATTCAGAGGATGTTGAATTCCATTCCAGTTCAATTCATCGATTTCAATACACAGGGCTTGTACCTACTCCAAATAATAATAAAAAATCCATATCCTCAACAGCGGTTTCAAAAATTCATTCTGAGAATTTTATAGATTTGATTGAACTACATTTTATTGTTCTCAAAACCCTCGTATAGGGTAAATACAGTAGTAAAAAAACAATTATAAGAGAAAAAGAACATTAATATGAAAATCTGTCTATTTAATTTTGTATTGTCTATATTCTAACTTATTCTCTTGGTATCTCCGGGAGCTCAAGTCTTTGAGCTTCTGACGAGCCGCCACTGTTTATAATTAACACGGAGGGCCGGACTAATCCCTCGCCCGTATTGCGACAGCGAGGAAGAGTTGGGGAGGCTCGGTAGCTATCAACAGCAAAGCTGCTGCTACTTATATTTTTAAATTAGTTTTGATTAATTCGAGAAATAAGAGACGTCGCATCTACCAGAGTCGCTATAAGGCGGGAAAAAAGGCAAAAATAATTACTGTTCAGGCGTTTTTCGTCGACTAACTGTAAGCAGAATTCGGATTATTTCATCTCTGCGACATTAGGAGGGTAGAAAAAAGTTTTATGAGTTACCGTCTTCTCCTGGCAGGCTTACGATGTTATCCTTGTGGAAAATTCTAAATTGCATCGTAGGATTTAAAGATAATTACATTTGAATAAGTATAATTATTTGCATAAGTATTTTCTTAACTGAAAACGAAAGAGAGGGTATATGAAATATGCGGTAAATTTATTTGCAAGGTTTTGCAAATAAAATAAAATACCCTATTTATTTTAATGTCATATGCTCAAAAGAAGATTTTTAACAAGAAGACTAAAACAACGCGAAAAAATGAAATATACTTTTGGTGAAACAAGTCGTTCAGTTTCTTCAGCACTTTTTAAAAATTTGGTTTATACCATTTACTTTTTATATACGATGAAAGTAGTTACTTTGAATATAATTGGTATTCTTACATGAAAAGATGATTTCTTTATATGTATGTATCTGTGGGGAATTTGGCAACCTTTTTCTTTATTAGTTTTTTTTTATCATTATCACTTTGTTTTGTTTACCATTACTATAGTAATTTCTAAAGCGTGTTGTGCTATAGATAGTTCTTTGTTTTTACTTGTTACATTTGTTATACGAGGCGTGTAGATTAAGTAGCGACACTGATTTTTATTTTTTTATTCGATTAGAATTACAATTCAGTATAGTCTCCTTCAAAATAACTGCCTTGGGAAGCCACACAGCCTGGTGTTCCATCCTCAATTATGATGAGCGTTGAATGTCCAATTGAATCAATTGTTTGAATGTTCGATGGTCCCAAAATGATGTCCCTTGAGGTGATTTTTCAATCTCATGAAGAAAAAAAGTCACAATTCATACGAATAAAAAGGCTGAGGAACCACAGGAATGTTTCTACTGGCTAAAAATTCGTTTACTGAAATGGTTGTGTGACAAGGAGCATTGTCATGATGCGACATCCAGTTGTTCTTGATGTTGGGTCTCAAACGCATGGCCCTTTTTCGAAGTTTTTCAAGAACCTCTCTGTAAAAGTGTTGATTTGTTGTTTGGCCTGGAGGCACAAACTCTTTGTGGACAATTCTCTGGCTATCAAAAAAGCAGATCAGCATGAATTTAATCTTCGACTTGCTCATTCTTGCATTTTTGGATCTTGGAGAGCTTGAAGTGTGCCATTCCAATTTTTGGCGTTTAGTTTCCGGGGCGTACTCAAACACCAAGTTTCATCACCAATAATGACGCGTTCCATAAAATGGGAATAATTTTCAATCCATTCCAAAAAGTCAAAAACACCTTTCTCTCCTGGTGTCGTTTTGTTCCTGTGAAAGGTTTTAAGGAACCATTTTTGGGTGGTGATTCATTCTTCCGCTGCGTGGTTCATCTTCAATCGACTCTCTTCCTCTGAGAATGCCTTAAACCACCGAAAACCATGGGCTCTTGAAAAAACATTGTCTCCGTAGGCGTGTTGAAGTTTTGCAAAAGTATCCGTTAACCGGTTTACGAAAACAGTCACAAAGAACAAACAAATGACTGTAACAAGTTCAAACTTGTACTGAAGGTGCATTACATGTTAACCTACCATCCTTCCAAGTACCGTCTCCGCAGTGTTGCTAAATCTTATGTTACACGCCTTGTATATGTATTTAGATAGAACTGCCAATGTTTGTAACTTACCACCTTATATGATACTCATAAAAACTTTGATTAAGCCCTGAAGAAGGAGAAATAAATATCCGAAATGTTGGCAAAAAACAAATGATTGTTTTTTCCCTACAAACTCTAAATCCTACAAACAAAATCTAATTATTTCTTTATTTGACCCAAAATTTTCTTTAACAGAAACAAATTTTATTTTGGCACAAAGTATTTATTAGACTCAAAAGGGACTTTATTTCTCTGTAAAGTCAGTTCTACAACGTGAACTCAAGCTCCTCCTCTGTGTTGTATCCAAAACACATTGAATTTTTGAACATTTGTAACTGAATACATTTCAATAGGATTAAGGGATGTTACAGTATCTTGGTGTTTTTGTGAAGAGCTTGCGTTTTAATATTACAACTTAAACAACGTTTCGCTGAATCGTCACTATGAAAATTTATACAATAAAATTTAATAGGATCATTTTTAACGTCAATTTTAATGAGACGTTTCGGAATATAGGCAATAACATAATAGCAATACATTTTAAATAAAACAGTCGTGCTGCACGCGTTAAAATAAATTGAAAAAGCCACTCTGTGCTGCATCCTAAAAAACGATTTCGTCGACAGGTTACACCGACACGAAAAATGGACCGGTATCCGTTAAATTTAGCTCAACATGTCTCTATTAATTTTTCCAGCGGTTACGACATGACAGTTACATATACGACGGTCGTTCGAACTAACTTTTAAATTTAAATTGCGTAAATAATGAAACGAATCATCACAAATCACACGTCACAAACTGGCGAAGGTATTGAGAGTTACGTGCTTATCTCTTATGGACAGCATAGCCTTCCACGATAGTAGAGATATTCAGTGGTGACGGAGGAACCCTTTTATTTAGGGTGCATTGCAGCCAGTTCATAGGTATTATCAAGTTCAATGGTTTTCTGACTAAGTGTGTCCATGAATGGTACTAGTATGTTCTACGAGGTGTGTAAATTAAGTAATGATACTGGCAACGTAGCGCCCGGCCTAGCAACACTGTGAAGACGGGACTTGGAAGGGCGGTTGGTTAACATGTAATACACCTTCAGTGCAAGTTTGATCTTGTCATTGTCATTGTGTCACTTGTTGAACTTGTCACTTGTCATTGTCATTGTCGTTGTCATTGTGTTTTCGTAAACCGTTTTTTTTTCTCTAGTGCCCAGGTTTTTTGGTGGTTTAACGCATTTTCAGAAGGAAGAAAGTCGATTGAAGATGAACCATGCCGCGAAAGGCCTTCATCTTGAAGAACCGATGAAAATGTCGATAGAATACGGGATTTTGTGTGTTCAGATCGTCGGTTGACGACAAGAATGATCGGGGAAGAGTTAAATGTGAAACACACCACTGTTCATCAGATTTTGACTAACAAATTGGGGATGAGAAAAATCTACACAAAAATTGTTCCAAAAAACCTTTCGCAGGAACAAATAGACATCAGGAGAGAAAGGTGTCTTGACTTTTTTGGAATCGATTGAAAATGATCCCCATTTTATGGAACGTGTCATTACTGGTGATGAGACTTGGGTGTTTGAGTACGACCCGGAAACCAAACGCCAAAGCATGGAATGGCACACTTCAAGCTCTCTAAGACACAAAAAAGCACGAATGACCAAGTCGAAGATCAAGTGCATGCTGATTTGCTTTTTTTGATAGCCAGAGGATTGTCCCCAAACAGTTTGTGCTTCCAGGCCAAACAGTAAATCAACACTTTTACAGAGAAGTTCTTGAAAAACTTGAGACCAAACATCAAGAACAACTGGATGTTGCATCACGACAATGCGCCTTGTCACACAGCCAGTTCAGTAAATGAGTTTTTAGCCAGTAAAAACATTCCTGTGGCTCCCCAGCCTTCTTATTGGCCTGACTTGAGTTTTTTTCTTGTGATTTTTTTCTCTTCCCGAGATTGCAAAATCAACTCAAGGGACGTCATTTGGGACCATAGGAAACATTAAAACCAACCAACTGAAGGCTATTTCAGAGCACGAGTTCCAGCACTGCTATGGGGAATGGAACAACCGTCTCCAGCGCTGTGTGGCTTCCCAAGGAAATTATTTTGAAGGAGACAATACTGAATTTTAATTCGAATAAATTCGAATAAAAAAAAATAAAAAACCCAGTCTCATTACTTAATGTGCACACCTCGTACATTCGGACATACCCCGATATAATCGTGGACGATATCTTAATAGGAGATAATCGTCCCACTGACGCTCGGTTTGTTTATTTTAAAAATTACGTCCTATTGAGGCACTTAAGCGATGTGAAATTAGCATACAAATGGTATTTAGTCCGTATAATCTAAGTGATATTGGGCCGTTTCGTCGTTTGGACGTCCACTGTTTATTTTGACGCCCACGGTGTACAGAAGCATCGAACGTTCGTGAAGAGTCTGGGCTTGACGCGAAATAAAACCGAAATATTTCCGCAAATAACGAGAGGCGGTCGTGGGAAGAATAATAAAAGAATGAAGACACGTGCTGGACCAAAAAATAATTTCCTCTTCTTATTTCTCTCGCGATTTTAAACACCTACCCGTTTTTTTTTTAATATTCTCAGTAAACGATGAATGTCTACGTGGAATTTTAGGGCGCGATAATACCATTCATTTTTTTGTTGCTTTGGTAACTTGCTAGTTGCTATTTATTCTTATAAAGGGCTTCCTCACATAAATACTATTTCTTTTAGAGTCAAAATTCCTGAAGTGGGCCACTTAAAATCGGTGTGTTGAATTGTATATTTCTTTTTTTAGGGATATTGAAGGTTTATATTTCAAAATTAATATCCTAAAATTTGTTTGCAATTTTTTTATTTTGTAAAAGTTATAAACAAATAACTTTTTAGGTAAGGTTTTTTTGAAAATGCGATTATTCAGCGAGTATTGCATAAAACTTTACGAAATTTTAATGGCAGATACAAGAATAATAGGAGAATACGATAGTATATTCACTTTATGAAAAAAAATATTTATTATTAAAAAATTATTTTTTTAATAAACAAGGTAAATTAAACAATGTTCTCGGCGAGGTAGGATAATTTTTTTTTGGTTTTATTCCTTATCCTTAAGCTAACGATCCCCGCAAAAAAAATGTTTGTAATCTTCAGAAAAACAAAAGTTATGAATTTTTTACCGTAGTCGCATATGCGCCTTTTGGTACCTGCTCCTCCGCGCCTCGCCCCTTCACGCGTCGCTAGCAAACAAATATGCAATAAATAATAAAAAGTTGACTTATTTTATCTTATCTTATTTCGTTTTAACAATAAAGCCGATAAATTATTTGGTATGATCGGAAAAAATTCTAAATTTTTTATATCGAACGATTTGAAACGATGGTATTGACGGGTTCTTTTTATGGTTTTAGCATTAGTGATTCCAAAGTGTTTTTTTGTGTTTTTCGTATGCATCCGATGAACAACATTCAAACTCAATTTTTTTGAAAAATTCACGAGCCCATTCATACAGTTTTCGCGATGTTATTATAGTTTCATTTTGCAAACTTGCTCGGTAAGCGCTTCTCGAATCACGTTTTTCAAATGCTAAAACCACAAAAGGAACCCGACAATATCATCGTTTCAAACCGTTCGATATAAACAATTTTGAATGTAAGTTTTTTTGCGATCATACAAAATTTGTCGTACTAAAAGTATGTAAATCATTTATCGACTTTATTGTTAAAACGAAATAAAATAAAATAAAATAAGTAAACTTTTTATTATTTATTGCATATGAGTTTGCTAGCGAGGCGTGTAGGGGCGACTACGGTAAAAAATTCATAACTTTTGTTTTTCTGAAGATTACAAAATTTTTTTTGCGGGGATTGTTAGCTTGAGGATAAAGGAATAAAACCTAAAAAAAGAAATATTCTACCTCGCCGAGAACATTGTTTAATTTACCTTTGTTTATTAAAACAATATTTTTTTTATAAATAAATACTTTTTTTTCATAAAGTGAATATACTATCGTATTCTCCTATTATTCTTGTATCTGCAATTAAAATTTCGTAAAGTTTTATAAAATACTCGCTGAATAATCGCATTTTCAAAAAAAACCGCACCTAAAAAGTAATTTGTTTATAACTTTTACAAAATAAAAAATTTTGAAAAAAATATTTTAGGATATTAATTTTGAAATATAAACCTTCAATATCCCTAAAAAAGAAATATAAAATTCAACACATCGATTTTAAGTGGCCCACTTCAGGAATTTTGACTTAATAATCCTTTGTGGATTAAGACATTAATAGTCCTTTTGTATTGATTACACAGCCCCACAAAAAAAATTGGAACTGCTATCGAGACAACTGTATCCCTGTGTAATTTTCGACGCGGAATCCGAATCCGAAGTCAAAACAAAATCGTACACCCCCGAAATCAACCTCTAGCGCTAAAAAACACTCCCTAAACAGGGTAAGAATGACTTAACGCTTCACGAATAGTCTTAAATCTCAATAATTCTAATTAAATATAAACATTTAAATGTGAACAAATATATAACGCATAAATACAGAGTTGACACTACTTTCTATTGAAAATTACCCCCATGAGTGGGTGAAAACTACCCCTCACACAACAGAATATTTGAAAAAAAAACTGCAGTGATTGCAAAAAAAAGCTTACGACGCCCAGTTATTTTAGAAACAGTATGTAACTGCATTACCCCCCATAGAGTGGCGGAAACCATCCCTAAATTTAATATACAGTTGCTTAGATGACTCCTAAAAACAATTCTCTGAAAACACTATTAGTTATTTACATGGCCTCTAAAAAAGAATCGTCTAAAAATTCAGAAAAAAACATCTATATAATTTTCTGATTAGGTTGAATCGGCATGCATAGTTTTGAATGTAATTTTGAAGAATTGCATTCCATTCTTCTTCTATTGCAAACCAAAACTCTCCTATTGTTATTGAAACGGGATTTCCTCGTCGTATGCGGCGTTTTAGCTCAACCGATACGTGTTATATTGGATTGAGATCTGGGATATGTGGTGGCCAATCCTCGAATCTGTATCAGACGGGCACGAAATTCCGACGCCTCAAAAGCTGGACCATAAAAATCAACAAAAGTATTCCTAGTAAGGAGTATTCCTTCTCAAGCTGTCGTTACTGCTTGTATCCTTCTCGGCATGCATAGTTTTGAATGTAATGTTGAGGAATTACATTCCATTCTTCTTCTGCTGCAAACCAAAACTCTGCTATTGTAATTGAAACGGGATTTCCTCGTCATGTGCGTAGTTTTAGCTCAACCGATACGTGTTATATTGGATTGAGATCTGGGATATGTGGTGGCCAATCCTCGAATCTGTATCAGACGGGCACTAAATTCCGACGCCTCAAAAGCTGGACCATAAAAAGCAACAAAAGGATTCCTGGTAACGATTATTCCCTCTTCAAGCTGTTTTGAATGTAACTTTGAGGAATTGGTTTCCATTCTTCTTCTGCTACAAACCCAAACTCTCCTATTGTTATTGAAACGGGATTTCCTCGTCGTATGCGGCGTTTTAGCTCAACCGATACGTTTTCTGTTGGATTGAGATCTGGGCCACGTGGTGGCCAATCCTCGATTCTGTATTAAAGGGGGGCCCAAATTAAAAGCTGGTCAATAAAAAGCGGCTCACATCCGGATAGCTCCACGGGGGCGAAAGCGGGCTGCCATCTCTATTAGGCGCAACGCCGTAGCAGGAGGATTTACGAGCGGCACGAAACGCCACGGGGCAGGTAATATAAGATATTAATTACGGCAAAAACGTCACGGCCGCGGCGGCGAGTTAATTCGGAGCCGCCCCGGCGTCCAGCAGGACAAAGGAGATCGGGAACCTTGTTCCTGCTTCCCCAGTCGGCTGCGGGATCAATAATACGCGCCCTTCACGCGTCGGGGGTGCTCTCTCTCTCTCTATCTCTCTCTCTCTCGGTGCGTGCGCCAGGCCATTCATTAAACGGCCCCCGAGTGCTGAATAAACATCGGCCAGGAGAAATTCAGCGAGGCTGCGTAATTAAAGTCGGAAAATTCGCCGCGGAAACCGTAGCCCGGTCGGAAAAGCGATCTTCTTCGGTTACGAGAGTTGCCTTTTATTTTTTCCAGATTTGAGATCAAAAATAATATTACTCACACTAGGCGCAGAAATTACGAGAAATAAAAAAATGACTGATTTTTATGATTTTCAGAGCTGTAACTTGGGGGAAAATGGTCGCAGAGAAAATAATAAAAAAAAGAAAATTGAAGCTCCTAGTTTCTAGTTTTTGGATCTTGAGTTTAATTTTTTTTAGCCCCAGCAGTTTTTAGTAATCATGAGGAAACCATCGAAATCATAAGAAAAATATTTCGAAAATTTTGCTTGTTTTTCGAAAGGTTCACACAGTGTGCTTGAAGGTGGAAAAATATGATGAAAATGAGTCCAAAATCGGTTTGCGTAGGCTGATTCTAGATTAAAAGTAGATTCAAAATTTATAAAATTAAAAATCGTAGCTGATCCCTTTCGCGTTTTATCCACATTTTTGGATTTTAACCCTTTACAATACAGTATGTCGTATACATCAACTTCGAGCACTTAGCACTAGAAATAAAACTATCGTAAACAAGTTTATTATATCTTGTAGATACAGTTCTCTAATTAAAAAAAACTTACTCGACAATATTCCATTACCAAAAATTAAAATTCATTTGTTATAAAACACTTGGAAATTATCAAAATCCAAAAATTGTATTTTCTCGTACAAATATAAATTAAAGTTTAAAAGCTCATAATAAATCTCCCTTTGAATTTAGTCAAATTTATAATGTTATTTTAAAATCATAAATTATATTTTTTATTTGAAAAAAAAAAACTGCGGAAACCGTAGCCCGGTCGGAAAAGCGATCTTCTTCGGTTACGAGAGTTGCCTTTTATTTTTCCAGATTTGAGATCAAAAATAATATTACTCACACTAGGCGCAGAAAATTACGAGAAATAAAAAAATGACTGATTTTTAAAATGGTCGCGGGAAAATAATAAAAAAAAAGAAAATTGAAGCTCCTAGTTTCTAGTTTTTGGATCTTGAGTTTAATTTTTTTTTAGTCCCAGCAGTTTTTAGTAATCATGAGGAAACCATCGAAATCATAAGAAAAATATTTCGAAAATTTTGCTTGTTTTTCGAAAGGTTCACACAGTGTGCTTGAAGGTGGAAAAATATGATGAAAATGAGTCCAAAATCGGTTTGCGTAGACTGATTCTAGATTAAAAGTAGATTCAAAATTTATAAAATTAAAAATCGTAGCTGATCCCTTTCGCGTTTTATCCACATTTTTGGATTTTAACCCTTTACAATACAGTATGTCGTATACATCAACTTCGAGCACTTAGCACTAGAAATAAAACTATCGTAAACAAGTTTATTGTATCTTGTAAATACAGTTCTCTAATTAAAAAAACTTACTCGACAATATTCCATTACCAAAAATTAAAATTCATTTGTTATAAAACACTTGGAAATTATCAAAATCCAAAAATTGTATTTTCTCGTACAAATATAAATTAAAGTTTAAAAGCTCATAATAAATCTCGCTTTGAATTTAGTCAAATTTAGAATGTTATTTTAAAATCATAAATTATATTTTTATTTGAAAAAAAAAACTGAATATTTTAAACCACTTTTAGCTTACCCCAGGGTTAACGACGAGGACGTAGTGGTGATATAACCCCATGGTTTTTTTTGTATTTTCTTATATTTTTAATATACGCGTATTAATATACGCGTATATTGCTGCTTATAAAAAGCAATGAATAAAGTTGTAGTTTGTTGCTTTACTTCAGGGGAAAATTGGATCCTCACTAGATTCTTACATACAGGAACTGGGCCAAGCATTAAGAAGCATTGAAAATCTTTGGGGAGACTAAATATTCATGTGATTCTTGCACATGTAAAGGAAAGTTTGCAATATATAGAAAATGGTTTCGGTTTAGGGTTTTGGTCAGAACAAAGTGGCGAAGCTGTTCAACACAAATTTGATGGACTAAGTCTTAAGGCCGCTTCACAGTTCGCAATTTTTATTGCCGGCAAGAAAAATTGCAGTAATTTTAATTGCGGGCACGAGTATTTATGTCTGTTTGGATAATTTCTTAACAAATATACACAAATACGCATACGCGCAATTAAAATTGCTGCAATTTTTCTTGCCGGCAATAAAAATTGCGAATTGTAAAACGGCCTTTATGGACCAATGTTGCAAAAAGCAGTTATTGAATTTTCGTCCTTACACCTCTAATTTAATTTATTATTGTCTCAATATTACTTATTTGAACGTGTAATATATTTGAATACTTAAAAATACAAAACATAAAAAAATACAAAAAACACAAAAAAAAAATCATGGGGTTATATCACCACTACGTCCTCGTCGTTAACCCTGGGGTAAGCTAAAAGTGGTTTAAAATATTCAATTTTTTTCAAATAAAAATAATTTATGATTTTAAAATTACATTTTAAATTTGACAGTTCAAAGCGAGATTTATTATGAGCTTTTATACTTTCGTAAAAAAATAAGTTGAAAATTTATGTTACGAGTATACAATTTTTTGGATTTTGATAATTTCCAAATGTTTTATAACAAATGAATTTTAATTTTTAATAATGGAATATTGTCGAGTAAGTTTTTTTTAATTAAAGAACTGTATTTACAAAATGTAATGAACTTATTTACGATAGTTTTATTTCAAAAAGTGCTCGAAGAAAAGTTGATGTATACGACTTTCTGTATTGCAAAGGGTTAAAATCCAAAAATGTGGATAAAACGCGAAAGGGATCAGCTACGATTTTAAATTTTATAAATTTTGAATCTACTTTTAATCTAGAATCAGCCTGCGAAAACCGATTTTGGACTCATTTTCATCATAATTTTTCCACCATCAAGCACACTGTGTCCACGGACATGTCGGTTAATGTCATTTTTTTTACAATAAATAATAAAGTTTTTTTGATAATGAAAATAGCGATTATTGCTAAACAAACCTTATTAACGTAAAAAAAAAAGTAAAAAATCGATGCTTATATTGACTTTTAGCACGAATGACAATATTAACGTTTCCGAGCACCATGAAAAAAATTAAGCGCTTTAAAACTATCAGGGTCTTTGTTGTATTTTAATTTTGAAAAGTTGCAGTCAATATTCATAGTCTATTAATTATTTGCAAAGTTATGCAAATATCCTTAATTATGCAATTCTTTACCTCTTTTTCAGTCAACAATTTCGCTTCGAAATTTTTTTTTTAGCAAAAACCAAACTCCACTACTTGTAAAGGATACTTTGCAGTTTTGAAAACCCTACTATAATTTTCTGTACGTTTATTATTTCCGACTAATTGATTATCAAAGTCAAAAATAACTTTTTTGACTTAACTGATCGGCGATAATCAACAAAAAAATCGTCGTGAAGGGCTTGAAAATAGGTCAAATTAAAGATAATTAAATTATCTAAAAGAGCTTTATAATCAAGTTATCGAAAAACAAACAAGTTATTGAAGTCCGTGGATCTTTTAAAAGACAAGCAAAAATTTAGAATTTTTTTTCGATAGTTTTCTTATGATTATTCAAAAACTACTGACGCTAAAAAAATGTTAAACTCAAGATTCAAAACCTAGAAACCTGGAGTTTCAATTTCCTTTTTTTTTTTTTCTCTAAGACCATTTTTCCCCAAGTTACAGCTCTGAAAATTACCTAAAAATTTTTTTGCATCCCATTTCTGAGACTAGTATATTTATTATCGATTTTTAATTGTTTAAATCTTTATTGTTTTTCAAAATATTCTCGTGAAGATCAATACTCTTTTTCGTGCGTTTGAACCAATTTTCGAGAAACGTTTTGATTGAGGCACCACTCCGATTGAGGCACCTGATGAGGCACAAGATGATAAAGTTAATATGATGTCGTCGTTATATGTAAATATTCGTAGATTTACCAAAACCAAAAATAGAGGATTTTTCGAAAACAGTTTACAGTCAACTTCGACAGTCTGCTGACAGTTGTCAGATGACTGCCAGTTGACGTCGTTTCGTTTGTTTGCGAAAACTTTTATTTGTATTAAATGTGTGCAATATTTTTGTAGCTCTCTGTGTATCCTGCATTAAATATACTTTTATATACTTTGTAAGTAATTGTAAGTATGCATAATCAACAACTATCAAACAAATCGATCTAGGAAGTACATAAATAAATCGTATATACTTTACCGCACGTGTGGCGATAATGTTTTTATGCTTGATAATTTGTTATCGTTTATTTCTTTGTTGGCCTTTTTTTACCGATAACTTTGTTATTCTTTTCATTCCCTCAACATTATCTCGTCAGTTCCTACCAAAAAATATACTGTATCATGTTCTGTACCTGGAACAAATGTTAAAGTGAGCGTCAGCAATATTTCAGCACTCTCACTTGCTGCACTAGTCCAGTTTAAGTTTACTTATTTTGTGTAGTTCAAGTTTTGTTTCTTTTCAGGTAAGTGTCTACGTGCCAAGGCAGTAAATGATTTCTATTTGTTAGGTAAGTAAAAATTTAGTAAGAGATTAAAGTTTCGAACGGATCAAATGCAAAATGTACATTTTATTAAATTACAATAAACAGAGGTATATGTGCATTTCCAGCAAATTGCTAATCAAACTGTATGTACTCGTATATTCAGTTATCCTCGCTATTTTGCAGACTACAATTATATTGCCTATCAATTATTTCAAACTGCGTTTTAAACTGACGGCTGTTAGAATTTTATGTAAATATTCATTCAATAATTTAAACAAAATAATATGTATGTATCATGCGTTCAAATAAATTTGACATCAAGTTAGCTGTGGAAAAGATCTATGTCTAACCAAATCTTTTCTAATATGGTTGGCATCTAAACACATTTTTGACAGCCTAAATTATATATACCTCAGGTCCCTGGCACTTTTTGTATAGCACATACATTTAGAAAGTTGTTCTATATTAAATTACCTAAATTTTAAGTCCAACCGGAAGTCGCTAGGGTTTTTTTATTACTGCACACAACTGCATAGCGTTGAAAGTTGAAAACTCCTTTTATTTTGACATGTTTTTTTCTTAACGAATGAAATTCTTAGAGGGCTGAAAATTCTCGGAGAATATGCTCTCAGTATTCTAAACAAGTGCTATAAATTTCACGGTGATCAGTTGTTAACTTTTTGAGTAATTAACAATCGAATTTTTTTACAACTCTTAATTGACAATGGCGCTATTTCTTACAGGAAACTTCGGTTTTGACCGGATAGGGCTAGAAAGATCACAAACCTCTTTAAGTTTATGATGCTTATTGAAATTTTGAAAAATATTAATTACAGCGAAAAAAAATTAAAATTTCGCAAAAACGTAAATTTTTAAGGCTTTCTTTCCGTAAAAATTAAAAATAAACTCGATATTCTTTGATTTCTCGGCGAGCTACCCCAGATTAAAAAAAATGTCCCGCCACATCAGGAAGCCGAGATAATGAAGATTTTTTTTATTGAAAGTATAACTCTTTAACTACAAACCATATAAATTTCAGCCCTGTACGTATTATACAAGGGGCTTGGGAATTTAAAAAAAAATTATCTCCGCTCTCTGATGTCGTAGGGGGATATATTTTTTTAATACAAGTCTTGAAACGCACTTTAAATATATTTTGGTAAGGAATTCTTCTTAATTTCAATACCGCAATGCAGTGGCGGTGCGTGATATTTCAGTTAGCCATATCTTGAAAACGACGCATGGGACCCACTTCACTTTTTAGGTGATGACTATACACCTCTTACAGAAAGGATTGATAGTGAAAAAATCGTCAGCAAAGTTTGCGAAAAAAATTTCAAAAACACTGGAGCACTCCCTGGGTTCTCAGTAACGCTCTGTGGGATATTTGCAGTATATATTTTTTCATAATCTAGAAACAAATATAAGGAGACGTTTTTCGATTTGTTGCAAAATATTTTTTTTCCAAAAAGTTATGGCCATTTTAATTTTAATGTTATAGGAACATTTTGTTTCCCAAAATTAAAATGGCCATAACTTTTTGAAACAAAAATATTTTTGTAACAAATCGAAAAACGTCTCCTAATATTTGTTTCTAGATTATGAAAAAAAATATACTGCAAATATTCCACAGAGCGTTACTGAGAACCCAGGGAGTGCTCCAGTGTTTTTGAAAATTTTTTCGCAAACTTTGCTGATGGTTTTTTCACTATAAATCCTTTCTGTAAGAGGTGTATAGTCATCACCTAAAAAGTGAAGTGGGTCCCGTGCGTCGTTTTCAAGATATGGCTGACTGAAATATCACGCACCGCCACTGCCGCAATGCTACAACGTCATATACGTCGCGTATAAAAAGGTGGTCGCGTATAAAACCTTATAATATCGGCTGTATTTATATTTTTCAAAATTTCAGTAAGCTTCATAAACTTGAAGAGATTTGTGATCTCTTGAGCCCTATCCGGTCAAAATCGAAGCTTCCTCTAAGAAATGACGCAATGTAATCTCGAAAAGTTAACAACCGATCACCGTGAAATTTATAGCACGTGTTTAGAATACTGAGAGCATATTCTCCGAGAATGTTCAGCCCTCTAAAACTAATCATTAATAAAAAACATGTCAAAATAAAAGGAATTTTGCGACTTTCAACGCTAATTGCAATAATAAAAAAAAAACTCGAAAAAGCGACTTCCGGTTGGGCTTAAAATTCAGGTCATTTAATATATTAACTTTCTAAATGTAAGGTAAGGTGGGGTAAGTGGGACATAGTTTTACAACTTTAATTTTTGAAATAACAGGAAAAAAAAATTACAGAAAAATATGTGAGCTTTGGAAGAGAAATAAGTTTAGGAGTCTTAATCTCTAACAACGTGTCAAGTTGTTTTAATACTGAGTAGTTTTGTTGTATTATTTTTTTTTATTTTTAGTGTCTAAAGTCCCAGTTACCCTGAATTTGGGAAACTGGGACTTTCATATATATTTCTTGAATAAGTTACTTAAACCCTTATATCGGGGAACTGTGCCAATTTTAGCTACATAATTTACCATGCCTCCAAATTTGGATTAGTAATAAAAAAAAATCGTTTATTTTTTCAAGTTGCAAAATTACCTGAAGAAAAATAGAAACGAGTAATGCATTTTTTTTATTTAAATAATATTTTTTTATATATTATAAGAACTATTATTATAAGAAAGTACTAAACTATTTTGAACAAACAGGCACATCAAATCTGTACAACATTTTTCTTCATCCAAATATAGTTTGTGGAGTCAATTCTAACGTATTCAATTCCTTGAGGCTTCTTGATTGGTAAATTATGCCGTTTCTTGAAACTTAAAGTCTTCTTTAGGTCTTCCATCTTTGAATTTGGTTTTTAGATTGTTATTTATCACGTAGTTTTGAACTACATCTAACACTTCGTTGCGTAAAAGTCCAAATCCCCACTTTTCCGTGGCTATAAGACATTCCGCTAATTTATTTTCATCCTCTAGTGGTATAGGCAATTTTCCTCCGCCTCCTTTTCCCCTTTTTGCAATGATACCCTTTCCTCTAGTTCCATCAATATAGTGTCATAAGGTGGTCCTTGGTATATTGTAGTATTTCGCCGCAGTATTCAATCTCATGTCATTATTTCTAACTTCCTAATAGCATTTTCTAGGTCGAGTTTGATATGCCGACTGCCGTCTGCCCCTTTCGTAGTTTTTCTAATATAATTACGAACCATTTTTACTGAAACGAAAGAGACAGAACAAATTTATTTCAGCTCCTTTTAGGTGAAGTTAACTGGGATATTTCCGGGGTAACTGGGATGTGTCATGTCCCAGTTTCCCAGACATGTAGGTCCCAGTTACCTCTCTAACATATTCTTGGGGCAACTGGGACTCCCTATCTAGCATCTAACCTGAACAGAACTGCACTATAACAAGTATGCTGTTTAAGATAGGACTACATGTTCATGTTATTGAAACACAAAAAGTTTATAATAACTACTAATTTAAAGAATTTATTTGCCTTAATGTATTACACGCCGAGTTTTGTTGGAACGAAACAACTCGTCTCACAGACATTCCACCATAACTACCATCATGTGATGTCACCATTTATTATTTCACTTGTTAGGGATAGATGGCAACACGTACATTAAAAGTACATAAGCGCTCGTTAAAATTATAAGTAAACAATGGAGATACTATCCTATGGCCCAGATACCTCGGTGTCCCACTTACCCGGCCTTACCTTATGTGCTATACAAAAAGTGCCAGGGAACTGAGATATAAGCTTTTTTTTGCATTAATTGTTAAATAAGTAATGAAGCTCACACTTTTGACTGTACGGACCTCCGTCATTGTATTCTACGAGAAAAATACATAGGATTCGATAATAATTATTAGGCTCCGCCAAAAAAATACAAATTTTGGACGCTTTTTAATCTCTCTTTTAAAAACTGGACTGCATCACGTGTATAATGTAAGACCTGTTTAACATTTCGGAACGCACTGATGGTGGTATCCTGGAGCCGCCCCTGATAATTTACGCGTCTATTACTAACCTCTGAGCTCTAGTGATTACACTGTTTCATATTGTTTTTAAACAGCTGTACCCTCGCAAAAACGCGTTATTTATCGAAAAGTACTATCTTCTCTTAGTAGTAGACTCTTCTATCGAGAGAGTCGAGAAACCGTCTTGGAAAACATGCCATCGTAGTCGGCCGATGATTATTTCCTCCACACAAAGAAACAATAAAGCAGCCTGTGCCGTCGCGATTAGATGTCGATGTTTACAACGAGCGGAGGTCAACGCTCCGCAGTTTTCTGTGCCGGTAAGCCTGCCGGAAAAAAAATATTGTGACTAAACGCGAAACAATGCGACTGCGGTTTTCTCCGCGACTTTCACTTTTTCCCTTTGATTCCGGCGGATGGCTCCGGCGTAAAAATTCCGCATGGGCGTGCCCGGGCCACGGTGGAGAAGGACGCGAAATGCATCGGTAAAATACGGGGCGCGTTCGAAGACAGTTCGACTACAAATTATGTCACAGATAATATGATACATATGACATACACCTTCTAAATACACTAATGGAAAAAATTAAAAGGTCAAAAACATTTTCCGAATTTTTTAGTGATTCTTCAGAATGCTGTATCTCAGTGAAAAATGGTCTTATCGAGGTCTAAAAAAGCATTTTGAAGCTTCAAGTTTCTAGTTTTGAGATATCTCGGCAAAAAATTTTTAGAACATGTTTCGCGCAATTTTAGGAAGTGCTGTGAGAAAAAATTGTGCGAATTTTTGCTTCTTTTTTCAAGTCCACGAGCTTGAAGAAAATGTTTCTAACTTATCCACGCTATGGACCAGATAGCTTGTTTATTCAGCTTCAATTGGCTTTTTTTTTAAATCTCGATACGACCATTTGCTGCTGAGATATCGAACTTTAAATCAAAAAGTACCCTTTTGTCTTTGATCGACGATATCTCAGCAACCAACGGTAGCACAGAAAATCTAAGGGCAGTTCTGAAAACTGTAATAAACCCCCTACAAGGTTCTGCTGCGACTTTTGAGGAGATTTTTTTATCCTAGACATGAATTTGAGAAAACAGTTAAAAACGTATCATTGATGGTTTTTCAGAACAACAACGGCTGAAATTCAAATCTTCATGAAATGACTAATGTTGCTGTTGCGTGTGCCTTTTACAGTTGAACATACCCCCAAAAACCATGCAAAGGTACATTACGATCTAACGAACCGTTTTCTTGTTGCAAACGGTCAAACTTTTGAAAAAATTAAAAGGTCACGTTTTTTGAGCTTAAACACGAAAAAAAAACTGGACGTTTTTCTTGAAGATTAAAACTGCCGTTTTAATCTTCTCCTGAAGATGCCAACTTGGTTGGCGAAACGTGCGTCGAGAAAAGTGTAGTGGTTCGGTGTTTCGTGGAAAGTGTCCAGTTTTTTTGTTTCTACGCCGAAGGTTCCAGTACCCACTCCAGGAACTTAAACATGTCCTAATCATGGCTGAAGTGAAACAAATTTTTTTTCGAGCTTCACAATTTTTTCCGCAAATACCGATTAAATTTACTAAATAAAGATTAAAAAAACTATTTTTTTTTCGAAAATTGAAAATTTTTTTGATTTTCTATTTTTTGAAAAAAAAAGAAAATTACGATTTTTTGAAAAAAAGATTCACCCTCAACATTGATTTAAAGAAACGAGGAAAAAAGTAACTTTTTTCGTCGTTTTAGTAAATCCACCGCTTATTCAGAAATATTGACAGGGAGACTAATATTTTCAGGTTTTTTTTTTAAATCTTAATGCACCCTCAATAGCCCTGTAAATTTTTAAATCGATCCATCGAAACGTTTCTCGGACCGGTTGATAAAAGCTTTACAAAATAATTAAATAATTGTTTCTAAAGTGTGTAATCATCAAAATAAAAAAAATACTTTTTTATTTTGATCAAACTTTTTTATAATTGTGCATTAGAAATAAGCAGAATAAAGGGTTTAGAAAAAAACTTGCGCTTATTAATCGCAGAAGTTGACAATCCACAATCCTATTCAAAAAACAATACTGTGGTATAACAATTATTATTACAATCATCGTAGTAAAATAATTTTGTTTTATTAAAACAAAAAAAAAATCAATACTGTGGTCTTAAAACTATCAGAATTCAAGCATCATTCAAATAATGGTTCTATGATGACTTTCGTTGCTAACTGCAGGGCTTTTAAATATGTTAAGAAAGAAATATACAAAAGAAAAGCCATTTTGTATGTATTAATTACAGGGTTTTCATTTACAGAATATATTACGAAATAAAAAAAGCTTCTTATATAAAAGTTTCAGTAATTTTTCCCTATTATCTTCTAAAATGATCAAAATTAACAATTGAACATCGAAAAGTCAAAAAACGCAACAACCACCAATTTTTTTTAACGAACCACAATGTGTATTTTTTTACTTTTAATGAAGAACTCATTCTCCTCGTTTCAAAAATGTCTGCCTTATTGATATTCCATTCAAAACTTTGGAAACATTTAAATTTAAAGTTATATAAAATTAGAACCGTCAGGTATTAAATTGCCAAAAAAAACTAACATAATTTTGACGTTTTTAAAACATATACATACATACAGCTTCCATACACACATATACAGGGAGAAACAAAAGTACTGCATATATTCAATAAAACATAGATCAAATAATAAAGAAGATAGATCACATTTTCACTACAAAAATGCATTTTTGGACTGTCACCACCTTGCATTAGTAAATTTTAGAGTAAATTTCACATGTATTTAAACCAATTGAATCATATAAATAATATCTCCAGAGAAAATGGTCTAAGGGCGTTATACCGGAGGCCACTCTACTCGCCAATCTCCTGCAAATCCAGCACCTAGGAAAAAATCCCTCAAGCAATCTCAAACAGGTTGGGCAAACAGGGATAATAGAGTGTACTCCAAGAACTCCAGATTTTACGTCCCTTGACTATTTTCTTTGGGGCAAAAGATTTAAAGAATAGAATACGGTACGACGTTTCTGTACTATGTTTACAGTGTTTTAATCGTGGTGGAAAACATCCTCAGTTTATTAGTTAATATGGCATAGTGGTGTTGTAATATATTATGGACAGGTCCGATATATATCCTTCCCAAATGAGAAGGATATATATTATAGCAAATTGGCCTAGGCCCTAGTATGTCCTTGTGTTTCGTGTTTCATATTATTTAATCTTCACTGCGCTAAACAACATTGTTTATAACAGTTTTGTTGTTCTGCTTCCCAAGTTGTAACCACCTATTTTTTTTAATCGTAACAAAAATTTACTATTACTTGTTTTAATTTTTGATTAAATTAATTTCAGTTAAAACAGACTGTTGAACTAAATGTTCTATCAAACGTATACATATAATTGTATATGTAAAGTTTTGTATCAGACGATCTGTGTTAATATTTCATGATGTTTTTTACCAAATGTGGACTCGACAATTTTTTTTTATTTCGCTTCCTTTCCGACAAAGCGCCCAACACAATCGGTGCGAACAATCTAGAACAAAGGATTTTACTTTCGACGCAGAAATTTTTTCCACGTTTCCAGCCGTCGTTATTCCACTTTTTTATGTTCCACGTATTCCGGAAAATCCGCCCAATAGAGTTATTCCCGGAATATACACGAGCGACGGCGCCGATCACGTTTTGCCGACTTGATCTTTCATAGTTCCAGACGACAGTGAATCTACAGGAATCAGCTATTTATCTGTGATATAATACAGATCCACTAGTTGCCACTAGCGACAGAGTCTCAATGAAGGCCGGAAAATCACTTCATGTGAAATATATCGACTTTATTGCATTTATGAAATATATTACCTGGTGGTGCTCTTGGTTCTTACGAAGGCTCGTAGTAAAATACAAATTTGAAAGTCAAAGAAATTTAATTTTAGCAACATTAGTCGTCAGAGGTTCTAAACTACCAAACAAAATGTATTTACACGGATAAAGAAATGTTTTCGAGAGAGTTTGAGTTTGAATTTCAAACTTAGAAGCTGAGTTAATGCAGGTAATAATAAGCAATAATAATAAATAAACCGGGTAAAATCTATGAACAGAGTATTTTAAATACACAACGTTTGTATAATTCGTTGAGAGAATTAAAACTTTTTCTTGTTCTGTGGAAAAAAAAACACGATATAAAAAAATGTGAAAATAATTATAATTAAGTTATAATGACTGTGTAATAATGTATAACATTGGCGCATTCACCATATTTTTAATAAATCTTGAACACGAAGTCTGGGAATAAATTCAATATTTGTATTCAGTCTACAAATTGTTGAAAATGTTCTTTTTCGACATACTACTTTTTTATACACTTATTATACGCAGAAGATGGTAATCTCTCTATTTCTTGATAAAAAAGGCACGGTGTTTAAAAAATTAGAGAAGTATAGTTGACCAAGGACAAAGTCGCTATGAAAAAGTTAATAACAAAATTAACTTGACCCAGCGTTTTTCGCAAAAACTTTCCCAAAAATTGGTTTCACATTTATTCCAAAACCCTAAAACCTCACTATGGAATAGATGTGCCTTATATTAACCTTTTATACAAATTCTAAATATTTTTCATATTTTTTTCATAAAATTGGATACAAGGTTCCAGTAATATTACTACATGTTATATATAAATCTTAATAAATACACATATTTTTATAAATATATGTTGCAACTGTCTGTTTCTATCATTTATGGCTATTATGTAGCGTTTGGTACATTCTCGACATACCAGAACTGCGTGCAAATTTGGCCACCTAAATTTAAAACTAAAACCTATGAGTCTGTATACAGGGCCTATTACTTTAATGTTTCACTGCAGATGGTTTGGGTTATTTTTTAACTAGACTTTTGACTTAAGTTTTTTTTTTAGTAGAAGTTTTAACTAAAAAGAAAAGTTATGCAAAATTTAAGTTTTAATTTCTTTTCACCTCAAAAATAACCCAAAATATATATCCAGGCATATCCAGATATTGCCAGCAACTTATTATTATACATCCTTTGGGAATGGATAATTCGCAAAGCCGGCACGACACGTATACCGGCTGGCCTGGTACTAATTCAATTCTATAATTCCCTCCATTCAACCAAATAAATTGAATTTCGTACGGCCGATTGGGATGCTGCGGTCTCGCCACGGCGAATTTTAGTAGCTCGCACGACGCAGATGTAAATGTGACTGTGGATCTGAATCTTGAAGAAGAATATCAAGGCCGCAGAGGTTCGGCGCAAAGACAAATTAGATGTCGGAGCATAAGGATTTTTTTACTTTATTCAAAGAACGTTTTTCCAAAATACATAACTAAACTAGAATAGGAGGGAAACATTTGGAATCTTCAATAATACTTTGTCTTGAAAACAATATTTGAAGATACCTAACACGTATTTAGTCTTTATCTACAACTGCAATAGAGGCTATTTTGTTTGACCCAAAATAATTGGAAGATTTGGCATACATCATTAGCATACCGTTAGCATTTATGCTAAATTGTGTACCTATCATTATTAGCCTTCTATTATATCTGAATTTATAGTCTGGAAGCGTTGGAGAGCGAAAATTGGACTTGATGAGGCAGCAGCAAGAAGATCTTGCTGAGAGCCTTCAAGTTGTAGAGATGTTTTCTTAGTTGAGAATGTCCAGTGAGAGTACATGTTGCAAAACGAAGATTCTTCCAGTAATCGCCAGATATGCCATTTCCGCCTGTTCGCTGTGGCACCCTAAGGGTACGTTTCCATTGCACGCTATGCGATGCTATGATATGCCATGCAAGGCGATGCTAGTAAAACAAACATACGAATATTTATCTAAATGTTCCGACAGCGTGCTATATAGAGCGATGCTTTTATAATTTGTTTGATTTAATCGCGCTAATTGGCCCAAAGTAGACAGTATCGTGAAGCCGTTTGTACCTATTGCACGCATGGACGCTGAAAAATTAATATTAGCCATTAAAATTCGTAGTAATTTTTTGTAACAATGGAGAGATGCCATTCAACATTTATTGAAATGTTTCTGAAGACATGCGAAAATACTCATGAAATTTGTTGGGATCCTTTTCAAGTTCTTTAAACAGATGGTGAAACTCTCCAAATCGTCTTCTACTTTTATTAATTGTATGGATCCAGAGGTTTCTTTTTCCGACTATTCTTTTATTTTTTTTTTTTTTCTTCATAATCATGTAGTATTTTAATACAGTTTTCGATCAGATAATCACTAGTATTCATGACCGATCGCAACGAAGCACAAAAACTCACTGATAGCCGGATAGCGGTGTATGTAAACACGTCTGATTAAAAAAGCAAGAAATATAGCAACGCATCGCCTCGCATGGCATAGCATAGCATCGCATAGCGTGCAATGGAAACGTACCCTAAAACATTCCTGGCAAGTTGGCAGCTGTCTGTTTCATCCCATAGTTCATTCAATTCTACATGGGTGTATTCTTCAATTTATCATGTTCTACATCCGCAAATGCTTGTTGGCACTACTATTAACCTCCAAATTGTAATTTTGGGAATCTTATAAATAGAGTCAAAATTTGCGAAATCGGGCACTAAAATAAAGTGTCGATTTTCAATCCATTTTCTACGCTATCTTCTAGGTGTATATGACGGGAATACTCAAAATTTTATTTATTTTTTTTAATTTGCATTTTTGGCGATGTTATAAACAAATTAATTTTAACACGCCTTTTTCTTGAAAATGCAATATCTCTGAAAATATACGATAGAACTTGATGAAATTTTGAGTATGTATTTATAGAAATATGTAGAATCAGATGCAAAAAAAATCAAAAAACCGTCATTTTTTATAAATAATTAATTTTTTTATAAACAATTGACAAATTAAACAACTTCTCGTAGAACTAGGAGAATTTTTTTCACGATATTGTTCCTTAAACATTAAGCTACAACTGAACGTGAAAAAAAATTACTGTGTTCCCCATGGAAAAAAGTTATCGATGTTTTAGTGGAAGGATGCGCGCGCGGCCCGGCGCTAGTTTACCTTTCCCGGAGGTTCTTTCCCGGAGGAAGTTAAAAAAAGTTTATGTTTTTACAAAAATATCTATTTATTGAAATAAAAATACATTTTCGCAAGTAATGTACATGTTTAGTGTATATATTCATACGTTTACCAGTACGCTTTCGATGTGGTGAGAAAAAAATTTACATTCCAATGTTTTTGAATTCACAACTTTAAAGCAATGATATTGACGCGTTCCTTTGATACCTTTTGCCAAGTCAAAACGCTTCTGCAATTTTAGCTTGTGTTTCTCGTATTCTACCAAAGAAGTATAACTAAAACATATTTTTTTGAAAAAACCTTTTCAAAACCAGTTTTTTTTTAAACCTGATTGGTCGATTAATTATCTTTGTTCTGCAAGCTAGCGCGATAGGCATTTCTCTTAATACAACCGCCAATGCCATCAAAGGTTCCTTTACCGTGGGCGGTCACAAAGAAGTGCCACTCTGCTTGAATACCAAAACCTTTCTTGTGATTAAGTAAATTCGCAAAATTAAAATTATTTTTGTATTGGGAGCCCGCCCCATCCGAGAAATAAATGTTTTTTTTTCACATTTTTTCCAGAATGATAAATTCATTTTCAAAAAACCATAAAATTTGTGTTACATAATTTATAGATGGCCCCTTACCAAAATGATAAGTTTTTTTAAAATAAAAATTTGGTGCTAAAAATGTGAAAAAAATCTTCAATTGGTTATAAAAAAAATCAATCATCAAATTTTTCAATTGTTTATAAAAAAAATAATTATTATAACATCGCCAAAAATGCAAATTACAACAAAATAAACACTGAGTATTCCCGGCATATACACCTAGAAGATGTAAAGAAAATGGATTGAAAATAGACACTTTATTTTTAGTGTCCGATTTCACAAATTTTGACTCAATTGTGTTTTTTATTTTATAGGAAGTACATACTTCTAATTTCACATACCCGAAAAATTGTATGAATGGTTGTCAGACTTATAGGTCTTGTAACAACGCCAATATAAACCAGTAATGCTTGAGGTACTGCCTTAATGGTGCCACGATAAAGTACCCTGATAACGTTGCATTATAATCCAGACTAATTTCGCGACAGGAAGGCATTAAAATCGTTGATCAATTTTGATAATCACATTAAGATAGTCATCATTGATGGCTGTGCTGATTACACGGAAGAAATAGCTTCCGATAACTGAAGCAGGTAGATAACAATCCAACATTATTCGCTGAGGGAACTTATTTCCCTGAATGCGTCACGGTGTGGTGCAGATAATAATAATTTTATAGTTCGCAATGAATATTACTCGAATGGGAAATTACCTTCGTGATTTAAGCGCAGTTATGTCTGTGATTATTACAGGTGATACCGATAAGTCATCGTGTGTGCAAGTATTAAATACTCTCAAAAGGTATGCCTGGAATTGTTTCCGTAAATTTTTGATAAAATAATGATTTTTGCACTAATTTATTTATCCTCGGACCGTGAATTTTGTTATCCTGAGTACTAGTTCCGGATTAACCCATTAACGCCCAAACGGACACAATTTTTCCTCCTTTTTGGAGCGTCAATCTCGAAGGGAAATTAATGAATTCACTCAATAAAAAACCACTTATCCTAATGTTTTCGGATGTGACCTTTCGATTTCGATTTCAGAATTGTGATTAAATGCCCTAGAAAAAAAATATGGTTGACTTTACGGAGAAAAATACTGAAAATTTGAGGATTTTTTTATATAGTTTTTTTTTAGTCCAAAAAGTGCTCTAACCTACTCCGGATTGTGGAGGGAGGTGATGTTATTGTGAGTTTTTCTTGATCCACAGTCATTTTCCTCAATTCTTCAATACGCCTACATCCCTAAGTGCTTGATATATAATGAACCTCAACACCGGAAAAAAGCCTCGTTTTGAGGTTAGAATGAAATAATTTTTTATTCAGATAGAACGCATTTTTATGAAAAAGATTGAGTGGACAATTTTCCATCAGAATTCTACGTAAAATATGACTAATTTTCCGTTTTCAAATTTTGAATTTTCAAGAATGATGTCCGCCATATTGAATCCGCCATCTTGGATTTCAGACTTTTTTCACCAGGAATAACTCAAAATGTTACTAAAACATGAAATGACATAGGAAAAGTATAATTACAAACCCCTGTTTACTTTTTCTTGAGAATTCGCGCCATTTCTTGAGAAATCCGGCCGCCATTTTGAATCCGCCATCATTGAAAATTGAAAATTTAGTCAAATATATTTTGTAGTATTGTTTTGATTGAGGAAAATGACTGTGGACCAAGAAAAACTCACAATAACATTATTTTCTCGTTAATACTAGAGAAAAATTCATATTTCATGAGATTTTATGCAATGTCCGCCATTTTGAAAATAGTTAGTTGACGTCGGCAAAAAAAATCCAATCATCAACTCCAACTATTGCCTCCACCTCCCTCCACAATCCGAAGTAAGTTAGAGTACTTTTTGGACTAAAAACAAAGTATAAAAAAAAATCCCCAAATTTTCAGTACTTTTCTTTCACTACTTCTCCATAAAGTCAGCCATATTTTTTTTTTTATTGAGTCATTTAATCACAATTCTGACAAACATTAGAATAAGTGGTTTTTTGAGTGAATTAATTAATTTCCATAGACGACCGAACGATAGACGCTCCAGAAAGAACGACAAATTGTGTCCGTTTGGGCGTTAATGGGTTAACATATAGAGTTTCAGAACAGAGTTCGTCAGCATGCCCATTTCCAAGGATCCTTGGAGGCTTGGCCAGGAAAGCTTTGTTCCATCTTTCGGGCTATGTTAACTCTTAGAATTTGAGACTTTGTAGTGCAGAAAACTCATTTTTATATTGAAACTCCACTGTGTGTGCAACTGTGAGAAGAAGGAACATTTTTGTACCTAGTGTTTTCCTGTAGCCTTCTGAATTTATTTTGAAACCTCATTGTCAATAAAATTGAAGAAAAAATAGTGGAACTCGTGGATAACTCAGTTAACCTCTTGACTGCCACGGTAATTTCTTGAAATGTGCCTGGCTGCCGAACTTAAAAACTTTGACAACTTTCACTAGACATATCTCTTCCGAAATTGCACCAAAAATGGCTCAATTTATGATAGTTTGCTACTTTTTATCAGACATATCATTACCAACGTATTTTGACCCACTGATCTACATGGTGTTCTCTGAATTTGTCTTACACACCCCAAAATTATAATAAAGGCTAAATTTATTTGTTGTTGAATCACCTCATAAATACTCAATCTACAATTTGACAACAACAAGAAAACAACAACACCGAGTCAGAAAGTCTTCAATTTTCGCCTTAATCCTTGAATTTCGGAATAATATACAAACTTTAATAGAGTCCGAATAGAAATCAAAACAGTTTTGAGGACAGAGATTTTTTAAAAAAACTGAAAAAAATGGTCAGTTCCTTAGAGCTGCAGTCTCTTTTGACTGCAAAGTAGAACCCAATAAACCCTCGTATATCAAATTTGGTGCAAATCGGTCGATTTTTAAGAGATACGTCCGCCATCTTGAATTTGGCAAATCAGACGTGATCTCGGATTCGTGATTAGTGATCTCCAGTGCCTCCGTACACCAAATTTGGTGCAAATCGATTGATTCTCAAAAATTCGGCCACCATATTGGACTTTTTGACCGCCATATTGGATCCGCCATGTTGGAGTTGGTCAACCTACCACACCAGCTTTTTAGGGGCATCCATCAGCTACAATTTGAGCCGAAAAACTACCCGATCGGTTGCGAATTTTTATTTTTGACAAGCTTTTTTTGCTGGACACTCCATTTTTCTCCAGCCTCCAGCCGCCATATTGGAGCCGCCATAGTGAATTTTTCAAAGACGCACTCGGCATTTGAAAGTAGACGTTCTAAGCTTTACAATGAACCCTTGGTCGATATTTTTTGTTGGTTCTAATGTGGGTCGCAGCTCTGATCCGTTTGACACGGATTGTCCTATCATAGTGTATACAGAGTTTGTCCGGAAAGTAATGTCAGTGAGCTTTGAAAAATGGTTTTTATTGGTTCTATGTGTACAAATCTTTAGAAACTTTCCAAATACATTCCTCCTGCATCCACACATCGGTTCCAGCGGGACTTCCACGCATCAAAAGCCGCACGTAGTCGTTTACGGAATCGCTTTAAATGTCGGTGCAAGCCTTCTGAAGAATGTTTTTCACCGACCCAAAATGCTGTCCTTCCATTGGGGTTTTCAGGCACGGAAACAAAAAAAGTCAATGGGGGGGGGGGACATCGTGGCTGAAGGGAGGCTGGGGAATAACGGTGATGCATGCCTTGACCAGGTAATCGGCCACGAGGAAGCAGGTGTGCGAAGGCGCATTGTCGTGGTGAAGCTTCCAGGATTTTGAGATGTCTGGGCAGGACGCGATTCACCCTGCGTTTCAGCCTGCCTTCAGGCACCTCGACGTTAAAACTTGTCCGGTTAAGGTGTCCCCTGCGGAACGAATTCATGATGGTACTAAATTCCCGACTAATCAAAAAAGACAGTCTAGCATTGTCTTGATCTTTGACCTGGACATCCTGGCCTTCTTGTGAGCGAGGGGAGTTCGACGTGTGCCATTCCGCACTTTGCCTCGTACGTCTCCGGATCGTATTCGAAAGACCCCATAAATTAGTCCCCGGTAATGACGTCATCAAGGAAAGCGGGGTTGTCTTCGCAGGTGTCAAAAGTTCTTGGCAGGTTTCACCGCGCCTCGCTTTTGATCGTCCGTTAGCACTTTTGGCACGAGCTTCGCGCACACCTTCCTCATTCCTAAAGACACAATTTCGTGAACAATGGTTTTCGTAATGTCTAATGTTTCGGAATTTAAACGGACACTTAGACGACGGTCAGTGTTCAACAAGTCACGCACACGTTTCACATTGTCGTCGGAACTGGAGGTTGATGGCCGTCCAGCGTGGTTCTCGTCGTTGACATCTTCCCGACCTTCTGCGAAGGCCTTATGCTACCGGAAAATGTGCTGTCCGATAGACAATCGACGCCGAAATCCTTCTTCAACATTGGAATGGTTTCCGCAGCACTCTTCTCCAGTTTCACACAAAACTTGGTCGCCATCCGTTGCTCAAGCGAACGTTGCATTTTTTCTTGCACCGAGTCACTGTAACGACTCTCAAAGAACAAGTGATTCGACCGCTACAACGACCGGTAGCCAACTGACGTTTGTTGGATCTTGTTGGCAGATCCCACCACCCAATACCAGCACGTAAAGCGCGGGCTGGCGCGGGAATGGGGGGCCCCGGGAAAAAAATTCACTGACATTTCTTTCCGGACAAACCCTGTATACCTGATTAAAGTACTTGTAATCACATAATGTGTCAGCCTTGACAATTCAGTAAGGTTATAAACTTAATATTAAGAATAGAAATACGTATTTTTTTGCTCGACCAACTTTGATCTCGTTTTTATTAATGGCTCGTTAATTTTTGATACATAGCTTGTAAGGAACGAAAGAAATCCTGTAATTTCTCGTGAAACATGCGCGTATGAAATGCGGTATTCGAATCATCCCCCATAAAATAGACAGCCTGTATTTATAGAGCTTTTCGGGTGTATTTCACTCGCCGTCTGACGGTCCCCGATAAAAAATGCAAGTGACTCCTGCACGGTGTTTAAGACCGTTTCGTTTTTAAGTTCATAGTAATTTATAGTTGCCCGAAAAAAGTGCATCATTAAACGCAGCAAATTTACGATCTCTCGGTGCATTTTATGAAGTATGCCCATAAAATTTCTTAATTTAAAAACTATAAAATTACAAAGTACCCTTACGGCTACGATAAAACCCGTGTATAACGGTGCGCACGAATTTAGAGAAGCCAGCACGTTTCATCTAGCAACTATCAGTGGCGGCTGGTGACAGGTAGTCAGTTTATTAGAAATTTTAGATAAATTACAAATTGGTAAGGAAAAACATTTCATTTAACTTTTTCTTTATATATCTTTTTTATATTCTCCCTTGGTCCCAAGTCAGCACGTTTCATCTAGCAACTATTAGTTGCGTCAGTGGTGATAGGTAGTGGTCAGTTTACGAGCCGTAACAACTATATATGTTTTGAAAAACGCATTTTTTTCAAAAAAAAAATCACTGCCATGCAACTACACGATTGCAACTACTCAATTTGCAACCACGCTTTAAAAACCTAAAATATATAAAATTACATTTGCAAGATAATATTATGCTGAAGATTATTATTAGCTTGGATTTGTTATGGATTTATGGCCAAAAATATAGAAATCTGCTAAAAATGCTGACAACTAAATGTTCGGAAAATCCAGAAACCTGCCCTAAAAAATAAATAAAAACTTGTTGTTGCCGCGGTAACCATTAATTTCACAATTATATGTGTCGGTCACAGGTGATTTCTGGTAGTTTTTGCGAATATTCGTTATATTTAAATAAAATGGGCCGTGGACGTGCCTGCGACTGATCAAAAATTGCGGCAGATCGTTGTAAAAAAATACTGCAGTGGTAAAAAAAATCCGCAAAATTGCGGAAGAATTGTGCTTTGCAAAGTCTACTGTTATGGACATATTAAAGCATTACCGCGAGACTGGAAATTTGGATGTAAAAGGTAAAAAGTCCTGGAAGACCCAGACTTGTTACTGAAAGGTTGTTGAAAGGTGAAAATTTGCAAAAAAAGTCGACGGAATACACTTAAGGGATATAACAACGCAATGGAACTCTGAAACAGGAGAAAGGCTATCCCGCAATGTTGCAGAAAATACATTCATCAGTCTGGGCTCAGTTTTTATAAGGCATTACTATTTTATTTTTCAAATTCTTAATTTTTCAATTTTTGTAAATGATCGTAGGCTAAAGAAAAGCCTTTATTAACTGAGGCACAAAAAAATCGACTGAATTGGGCCAAATCGAAGGTATCGTGGACTATAGAAGATTGGTGAAAAGTAATTTTCAGTGACGAGTCCAAATTTGATGTCTACGTAGGCGATCATAGAAAAAGAGTAATAAGAACAAAAAGTGAAGCCTTTCATGAGGTCTGCCTTAAACGAACCGTAAAATTCCCGAAGGGTGTCAAGATTTGGGGATGTATGTTCGCTGAAGGTTTGGGACAGTAGGAGGTCATAGAAGATACCGTCAACGCCGACAAATATATACAAATACTTACGAATAGCTTATTACCGACTATTCAGGAAATGTCCCAGACAATAATTTCATATTCCAACAAGACGGCGCAGCTTCCCATACTGCAAAAAAGACGAAAAAGTGGTTCGGGGAACAGCATATTAAACCCCCTATCATGGCCATCAAACAGCCCCGACCTAAATGTCATTGAAACAATGTGGCATGAGATAAAAAGAGTTTTGAGAGATGATCCTCGAAGAACGGTCTCTACTTTAAAGGAAAAAGTCGACGAAATTTGTGACACGTTTTCACCAGAACTCTGTCGAGGCTTGGTTGAAACAATGCCTGCAAGAATTCGGGCCGTAATTAAGGCAAAAGGTGACGTAACGCCTTATTAATACTTAAAATATTTTTTTCCGAACATTTAGTTGCCAGTTATTTTGTTACATTTGATTTGTTTTGTTAAGTTGTGTTGTTAATTTGGTAGTTTGAAAACATTAATTAAAATATACTTTTAAATTCTTTCAGTTCTTATGTACTGTGTCAGTTGCATTAGTCAATTTTTGCGTCATTATACATAAAAACAGTCTAATACGCGAAAAATGCGTTTATTCGAACATACCTATAGGTAATTGTTAGTGCTCATATTAGAAATTTTAGATCCAATACCAACTGGTAAGGCCAATCATTTCATTTAACTTTTTTCTTTATACTTTCTAACAGGTATATTCTTTTTTTCTCCATTGGTATTCTGTAAAAATATTTTAGTTCTTTTTATTCCATTGTCTGCCTCCTTACTCGCCTGACTTGAGTCCTTGTGACTTTTTTCTCTTCCCGAGATTGAAAAACCACCTCAAGAGACGTCATTTTGGGACCATAGGAAACATTCAAATGGCTGTAACCGACCAGCTGAAGGCTATTTCAGTATATGTATATGTTCCAGCACTGCTATGAGGAATGGAAGAACCGTCCCCAGCGCTGTGTGGCTTCCCAAGGAAGTTATTTTGAATGATACAATACTGAATTGTAATTCTATTCGAATATTTTTTTTCCTTAAACTCCAACTTAAACTCCATCTTCAATGGCGTTTAAGTCCGGATTTCTTGCTGGCCAAAGCAAAATATTGACGTTATTGATGATCAATTTCTTCTAGAAAGGATGGTAAAATTTTGTTTTTTTTTTATGTTTTTTGGATCAATTTTAGAAATTATTCATGTCTAGGAATTTTTTTCCAAAATAGCTCAGTTGGTCAGGTGGATCCTCTGAAGATTTCTCTTTAATATGAATCCAAGAACTTTAAATAGGATTTGATATTTTCGAAGCTATTCACTTTTTTTTTTTTTTAGATATCTCCATTTTACTTTCTTTAGGGATATATTTTCATATAATCGATATCACTCTCGACTTGAACTTATTTGATACAGAATTTCAGAAGCTCTAATTCTATTAGTAGCAGAAAAAAAAGCAAAACCCACTCTAGTATAAAAATTAAGTAACCTTCAAAAGTGAGTGTACAGCAACTTTCGCTGCTGACTGCATATTTCGAGACTTTAGGCCTTTTTCAATGTACTAGATGTACTCTTGAAAAATGCTTAAACCGAAACATGCGTAGAGTAATTACCCTAAGTAAATGTGAAACGTTTCAAAACATTCATTTTCTTTTTTTAACTAAGTAATAAAAAAGGAACAAATAATTAAAACTTATTCGTCCACCAGTGGTGAGAGCCTTTTTTAATACCTGATATTATATCACAACAGCGTTAAAACAAATTTATAATTTATGATTTCTATTTAGGTACTTATAGTGTTTGATTTCGTACGAATTCTGAGAGCAGTTCTGAGGCCATCTGAATCCAAGTAGGATTGATCTGCACCCTTCCGTTTGCCCCGGCGGGTACGCCGCTGCCGCCTACACGCCCGTGACGTTATAACTCGTTTCGGAAAAAGTGCACTGAGTAAACGTGCCCCGGTCTACCCTACGAATTAAATTTCGAATGGAATCTGTTCAGTATAGAATATCCATTCTAAATTGAAAATAGGTAAAAAAAAAGCAAGGTTGTCAGATATATTTTTCTAAAATTGCTAAGCTCACTATACAATTATACTTCATACTTCAGTAAACTGTTAGTTCGTGACGTTCTTAGAAAGCTAGTTTGGAAATATTAAAAAAAAAATACATGTATATATAAATTTATTAGTTAGCATTAAAATAAAGCGTTTAAAATTGCTGGAAAAAATAATTATAAACTAAAACAACTTTATGTATATTACTATACTTAAGAAAATTTTGAAGAGCCGGTAACGCTGCTGGCCGGTGCTAACACCGGCCAACGATCCATTAGACTATTTTGTTTTGCATCGAATACATTCGTTAAATACTTATTCGGTCCACTGTGCCATGAAATTTTTACGACGTCGTTAAAATTATTTACGACATTAGGAATTCTTACTTGTTTAAGACGCCAGTGACTTTAGGCCTTTTTCAATGCACTAGTCGTACTCTTGAAAAATGCTTAAACCGAAGCATGCGTAGAGTAATTACCCTAAGTAAATGTGAAACGTTTCAAAACATTTTGTTTTCTTTTTTAACTAAGTAATAAAATAGGAACAAATATAATTAAAGCTTATTCGTCCACCAGTGGTGAGAGCCTTTTTAATGCCTGATATTATATCACAACAGCGATAAAACAAATTTATAATTTATGATTTCTATTTAGGTACTTATAGTGTTTGATTTAGTACGAATTCTGAGAACAGTTCTGAGGCCGTCTGAATCCAAGTAGGATAGATCTGCACCCTTCCGTTTGCCCCGGTGGGTACGCCGCTGCCGCCTTGACGCCCGTGACGCATCGTCGGTGCGGTTTAATGAATGAAAAAAGATCTCCGGTGACGCAATCCTACTTAAAAATACGCGTAATATTAAACAAACTGTCCGGCGATTTCTTAGAAACGTTACAGGTTCGGGTATTTATGTACGGGAGGCGTTATTTCTATGTGCGCTCCCGCTATTTTTAGACGCACGCCCCCCGTTCCAACGCTCGTGATACTACAATCAATTCGCTGTTACTCGTTTGTTTATTGGGGAGAGCAGGACGTCCCGTCCTTCGCTGTGCGTTTCTGACCATCTTTCGGTGCCAAAATTTCTTGTTCCGAGAGCCTCAACCGGGGCACGTTTACGCGGATTTCTTTCAATGAATTTTCTAATTTTTATATTTTAATTTAGGAAATTTTAGACATTGTGGTTTTATAAAGCACTTAATAAAGACAAAATTTGTGTATTCAGTTGTTGCCCTATTTGTGTTTTTTACCGTAAAAAAATGTTTTTTAGGTCCAAGTCTGTTGCGTAAACTTGCCCCGGGAACGGGGCAAGTTTACGTATCAAGTGGGACACGTTTACGCATATTATAAGTGATACCAAGGAGTGATACCAAGTACACAAAAATTAATATTCTTAAAATTCCGTACGTGATTCACTAGCTATACTAATGTAGATTAAGATCGTTCCCAAATAAAACTCGGCCACTGTACTGCCATTTGTCTCTCCTGTGCTGTTGTTTCTGATATACGTCCCAGTATAATTAGATAACAGATTCACACAACATACAGTTGTTTACACTCTTCTGAATGTACAACTGAAAAACTGTGACTGAAGTCTTAACAACTGGGGTCTCACCGTTATATGTACCTGTGACACTGATGTTATGCGCAGTACGAATACTTTTGCTGCGTAGATATTGCCATTCTTAAAATTAAATATTTTTTATGTAGGTATTTAATGCAATATGAAACTAAAACTTGATTTATGCATTGCTGAACAGTGTGTTTGTAAATATGTACATTTATTACATGAAATTTTCCTTACAGCTATAAAAATGCTGTTAATTTCTTTACACATCACATTTTCTTATCATGAATTGTGGCTGACTGATATCATTACGTGGCGGCTAGAAGTGAAAACGTCCCGCGGCAGACCTGCGATCCGCGATTACCGCCGAGCTATCGGCCGAACGACATGTTCCTATCGAATTTTCATAAAAGCCCAGACTAGGGAAGGGCACAAAATATCGATATATCAAAATATCGATATTTTTTCAGAAAATAATCGATAAATATCGTCGATATTTTTAATCTCGAAATATCGATAATCGATATTTATTTGCGATTATCGAATTCGATATTTTTTAAGAGCTTTATTATATTTTATAGTAATTATATATTCCACCTATGCATGTCATATTTTGGTCCGTTTCATGTATAAAAGACAATTAATAACCCTCAGCACAAATAGAGCAGAGGTTCCAAGCTCTGGTTGTGTTCCCAATGGACTTAAACAGTATCTAGACCAACCACTAGTAGAAAGAAAATCGGACCAGATACAGTTTTGGGTGAATTCTCGCCATTTTATGCCGGTTCTCTCTGAGATTGCTTTAAAATATTTAATCTGTCAAGCTTCCTCAGTATCATCCGAAAGACTTGCTTCGGCTGTGGATTTAGCTATGCCAGATAATAGAAGCAGATTATCCGGGGACCACAGCAGAGAAAGAGTGCTTCTGACATCTATATCTGATGAATATTGGTTTGAGTAAAATTTGAATAAGAAACAATTATTTAAACTTTTGACTTTAATAATAATTGACTTTTTTTACTTCCCTAATAATAAATACATGTGTATTTTAATAATAAATGGAACATACAACTGCCAAATATGTGGTATTTTTTTTCACGTTCGAATATTTTGACAATTTTTTAGGTAATCGTGCCTTGGTGTAAAAATATCGATATATCGAAATATCGACATTTTTTTCCTTAGTATAGATACGATATATATCGATATATTTTTTCCATTTGCCCATCCCTAGCCCAGACCGTATCGGCATGCAAAAAAACCCCCGACCCCTCACCGCGACCAGGCAGTCAATGGAGCGCCGATCCGGCCGCACACAAGGATCGTTCGACGCTTTGCAGTCGCCGATCGCACGTGTCAATCAATTATATTATTTGCGAAACTCCGGCGGAAAGGTCACGTGCTCGCGCCAAACATCGGCAGCGTCATCTCCCGACGGCCTACGTAATATCGATCGGATTAAACAGAGCAGGGGCGGACTCGCCCGCTATTTATCGCACGCGTCTCTGCTAACGACGCGTAGTAATGTAAATAGTATTATAGAAAAGACACCCTCGCACACAGTGTGCTTGAAGGTGGAAAAATTATGATGAAAATGAGTCCAAAATCGGTTTGCGCAGGCGCATTCTAGATTAAAAGTAGATTTAAAATTTATAAAATTTAAAATCGTAGCTGATCCCTTTCGCGTTTTATCCACATTTTTGGATTTTTAACCCTTTGCAATACAGTAAATCGTATACATAAACTTTTTCTTCGAGCACTTAGCAATTTTAGAAATAAAACTATCGTAAATAAGTTTATTATATCTTATAAATACAGTTCTATAATTAAAAAAACACTCGACAATTTTCTATTAGGTACTAAAAATTAAAATTCATTTGTTATAAAACACTTGAAATTATCAAAATCTAAAAATTGTATTTTCTCGTAGAAATATAAATTTTCATCTTATTTTTATAATTTTTAATAGTATAAAAAGCTAATAATAAAACTCGCTTTTCATTTAGTCAAATTTAAAATGTAGTTTTAAAATCATAAATAATTTTTATTTGAAAAAAATTGAATATTTTAAACCATTTTAGCTTACCCCAGGGTTAACGACGAGGACGTAGTGGTGATATAACCCCATCTTTTTTTTTGTATTTTTTATGTTATGTGTTTTTAAGTATTCAAATATATTACCCGTTCAAATAAGGAATAAGACAATAATAAATTAAATTAGAGGTGTAAGGACGAAAAGTCAGTAACTGCTTTTGCAATCTTGGTCCATAAGACTCATCATGAACATTATTTATTTTATACGATTTTCAGGTTTTTAAAAATTTGCGATGAACAGATTCGCCACTTTATTCTGACCAAAACCTTAAACCGAAACAATTTTCTATATATTGCAACCTTTCCTTTACATATGCAAGAACCACATGAATTTTTAAAGTCTCCAAAAGATTTTCAATGCTTCCTAATGCTTGGCTCAGTTCCTGTGGGGAAGTGGCGAAACTGTTCATCGCAAATTTTTAAAAACCTGGGAATCCTATAAAATAAATAATGGTCATGATGAGTCTTATGGACCAAGATTGCAAAAAGCAGTTACTGAATTTTCGTCCTTACACCTCTAATTTAATTTATTATTGTCTCATTACTTATTTGAACGTGAAATATATTTGTATACTTAAAAATACAAAACATAAAAACGAATACAAAAAAAAATTAAAAATACACAAAGAATACAAAAAAAATGGGGTTATATCAAAACTATGTCCTAGTCTTTAACCCTGGGGTAAGCTAAAAGTGGTTTAAAATATTCAACTTTTTTCGAACAAAAATAATTTATGATTTTAAAACTACATTTTAAATTTGACTAAATTCAAAGAGATTTATTTTAGCTTTTATACTTTCTTAAAAAATAAGTTGAAAATATAGGTATGTTTGTACGATAAAATACAATTTTTGGATTTTGATAACTTCCAAGTGTTTTATAACAAATGAATTTTAATTTTTAGTAATAGAATATTGTCGAGTAAGTTTTTTTTAATTATAGAACTGTATTTACAAGATATAATAAACTTATTTACGATAGTTTTATTTCTAAAAGTGCTAACTGCTCGAAGAAAAAGTTTATGTATACGACTTACTGTATTGCAAAGGGTTAAAATCCAAAAAATGTGGATAGAACGCGAAAGGGATCAGCTACGATTTTAAATTTTATAAATTTTGAATCTACTTGTAATCTAGAATCAGCCTGCGCAAACCGATTTTGGACTCATTTTCATCATAATTTTTTCCACAATTTTTCTATAATACTATTTTCAAAACGTCATCAAAGTTGGCCGAGCAAGAATAGACGTATTTCGTCTTAATCTCAAGTTTATAACCTTAGTGATTTTTCAAGGCTGTCACATTATATAATGGGTATATAAAGTACAGAAAATTTGCTATAAACTAAGACATTATTGTGTGTTCCATTATTTTATTCAATTTTATTGATAATGTGTTGCTGCAGATCTTTCATATCGCCAACGAGAGTTTTTTTAATAAAAAAAATTATTTTTTTTAGATAAGGCCCGAGAAAAAATCACAGGGGGTCATATGGCAAGATCTACGGGGGATATGGTCTACATGTTTAAACTAATTAAACTATTTTCTAAATATTCGCCTATTAAGTTAATTGTTTCCCTAGTTTCTTGTTGAATATTCAATTGCAATTAATCGTCATGCAACAACTCTGAACTCTACTGCCATTTCCAAAAATATTCACTGAATATTAAGTTTTTCTCTTTCCGGAATTTTGACAGCTAGTTGACACCTGTCATAATACTAAAATAAAATCTTGATACCACATTTGTGGACAGCGAAAATTTAAAAACATACATTGTATGTTGACTCTTTACTTTGTTCAGAAATTTTACAGCTTGTTGACACTTGTCATGTCAAATGTCAAATTTGAGATCAGATTCTTCATCATCATCATCATCATCATTGTGGAGAAAAATTGACACGTCAAAAAATGTATTATGAAATTTGGTTTTAGCGCGTCAAAACAGATTTTTTTTACCTGTGTAATTTTTACTGAGTATATTATTCTTTTTCCCATTTTACATTTGTAGACGTTTTCGAACTGATGATTATTATAATCTGCGATAATTTGAAATGACAGTTACCAGTTATATAACAGATTGTTATATTTATACACACATAAGATGTAACCTGATGTTCTAGACGTTTGCGTATAGAATTTCAGGGCACAGGACCGGATTCCACGTTCACTGATATGAACAAAAAAATAGTCAATACATTGTCATGAATATTATTTTTCAACATAGTTCTCACGAATCATCAATGAAGTTTTGTTTTGCATTCGGCATTTGGAATGGACAAATGTCAGTTGGTGAGAACTAGCCAATCCGAGCTGAGAATATTTGAACTTTTAGTAGTCATAAAAAACATCAAGTAAACCCATTATTTTGCTGCAGACTAATTAAATGAGGGGCAAGTATTTTTTTTATAAACATGAAACACAAAAAGAAAACGAGATATCTTATGCACAGTTGTTTCCGATATCTCGTTGTATTTAGTAAAATGCGCTGGTTTACCCTATTTCCATGCCATAATCAAACGTTTGAGGAAGCATAAAAAAGCGACCACAACTGATTTGCAACCACAAAAGTTGTCATGACTTAATTTGTCGTCTTGTTTTTATGAATTTATTTGTGCAGTTTTTTTTTGCCCTCGGTGTGTATTTTTTAAGTCTTCTGTAAGTTTAAAAATCTTCTGTACCTATTTGTATTTCGTTTATTGTTTCTCTCCTTTTCCGAAAATAATCTAATAAGTTTTTCTATGTATATGTTGCACATAAACATTTATCACTTTGAATGGGACATTACTGCTCGATAGCGATCGAGCGATATAACGCTCCCATTACGGTCCTGGTCTCAATTGCCGTCTGCAGTCTAGACGGCGCATTATAAATAGGAAGTTATTTAGCCGGCAATATGTATTTTATGGTTATTGACTAATCATATTACCGGGATATTTAGCGTTTCAGGCACGACGGTGTGTGTTTTGTCTAGCGCAGCCTTCTATTTTCTTGAGGCCGTAACGCACTCGGATCACTATTACGTCGCAACTGTAAAAGGTAAACGTTTCCAAAGGCTACGATGAAGTAAACGCCATAGCAGCAGAATATCTCCAGGTTGTAGCAGCTTTAGTAATGTTTGGAAGAATGTATTTTTTTAATATCCAAGCTAGAAATTACCTCATCTGCCAAGGAATACGAGTTGTGTAAATTAAGTAATGAGTCTAAGGGTAATGACATATTAGGAGGGAAACCGATGATGACAAATTGTCTACTGAACCGCTGCGGGTTGCGACTTGCAGTTCAGTGTTTCGTGATTTTGACAAGGACCCATACAATTTATCGGGGTGCTTTCTAATATCTTCCAAACATTTGGGGCACTTCCTCGAACGTACACTGTTATACGGGTGCACTGCATATCTGCGAATTCGTGGTACTTTCGACAGGCCAGCTTCAGCAACACAAGCAGTTACTATATTAACAAAATGTGCGACCTCCATGCTACAAAGTTAAACCACAACTGATGACAAAAGGAGAATGTGACCCTCCAGGTCCCATCCCCCTGCCGCACCGCCTAGCGATTGTACAGTACAGTATCAGACAGAAAAGCGATTTTCATTCCCGCTACTTTTGGCGTTTTGCGGTTTCCCGCCTAATATGTCATTACACTAACTTTTTTTAAATTTCTATATTCAAATAGAACTACAATTCAGGATTATCTCCTTCAAAATAACTTCCTTGGGAAGCCACCAAGAGACGGTTCTTCCATTCCTCATAGTAGCGCTGGAACTCATATACTGGAATAGTCTTCAGCTGGTCGATTGCAGCAAGTCACAAGGACTCAAGTCAGGCGAATAATGAGGGTGAGGAGCCACATGAATGTTTTTACTGGCTAAAAACTTGTTTACTGAATTGGCTCGTGACAAGGAGCATTGTCATAACGCAATATACAGTTGTTCTTGATATTTGGTCAAATTTAACTGTTCCTCGATCGCTCTTGTCTCAACCGATTTTCTGAACGCACAAGATCCCGGATTCTATCGACATTTTCATCGGTTCTTGAAGATGAAGGTTTCCGCTGCGTAGTCCATCATCAATCGACTATTCTGAGAACGCCTTTAACCACCGAAAAAAACAGAGCTCTTGAAAAAACACTATCTCCGTAGGCGTGTTGAAGTTTTGCAAAAGTATCCGTTGCACTGTGTCCAAGTCTGAAGCAAAACCTGATAGCACACCGTTGCTCAAAATGAATGTCACTCATTTTCAAAACGAACTAGAACAAACCGGTTTACGAAAACAGTCACAAAGAACAAACAAATGAGTAACAAGTCCTTTCTCCGCAGTGTTGCTAGATCGGACGCTACGTTGCCAGCTTCATGACTTAATTTACACACCTCTTAAGTACCTTAGACACTTCAAAGTCCAATAAATAAGTTTTTGGATTTGCTGGTTGCTGTTATGATTATATGTATATGATGACTTATTATTCAGCATACTGGGAATGGGAGAGGGAATGGAAATTTATGGGTGTGGGTGGCTTTAAAGATACACTCGACATCGATATATCCGAACTCCATATTTCCGAACTCACGATACTTCCGAACTTTTTCCCACGATATTTCCGAACTTGTACTTCCACACAACCGACCTTGTCGCTGACTGGTTGACGACAAAAAACCGCGAAATTTAAACGAGAAAAAAATGTAAACACAATAATGCGATTGCTATCAAACATTTCGATTGTCACAGAATTCAGCAAAGAGGAAATCGCCCTCCCTCAGCAGCACACCTGAGACAGATTCGCCAAGAGTTCTTCTTTGTACAAACCAGCGAAAACACTTCTTTCAAATGGCGTATCATAAGTACCGGTGCACTTTTTTTGTGCCAATCCGTCCACTCAACTTTCGTCTTTTTTTCAAATTCCGACAAGTAAATTTCTTTTTTTCTAAGAATTTCTGTCACTGCCGATTTACAAATATTGTACATCTTACATAGTTCAACATTTTTAACACCATTTTTTGCGTGATTTATCAGTTCCAGCTTTTGCTCCAAGGTTAGCCTCTTAGCAGGCTCTTTTCTCTGCAAATAAACAATACAATTATGTTTGTTTTGTATCACGGTTTTCTTAAAAATACATATTTTCTCATCATTTTTCATTTCAGTTTTAAATTATTATAGGTTACGTCAACAAAATGTTCAATAAAGCAAACCTTTACTTTGAGTTACAAAATAATTACCTGCATCACTCTCTCCTTTGCACCTGGCAACATTTTTTTTTTTTTTGTTTAAAAAAGGTTCTTTTATTAACATGTACACATGTATGTATTACATTTGCATAAAAACCTCGAAAAACAAAGAAAAGTACATAGAATGAGCCAGAAAACCCTTTGCACATGCGCCAGCGTTCAGTTCAGTTCGGTTATCCCGAAGTGAAGTGAAAAGTTCGGATATGTCGATGTCGAGTGTATGTTTGCCTTCTTTCGTGTTAAACTGCATTAGATTAGCCTGCCCTCCCCGCACCGGGATGGCGTACTACTGCGCATAGGCGGGTCCTGGCGCCTTGGCAGGATCGGTCAGTGGCGTACGTATGCAGGGACAAGAAATATACGCGTATATAATTTACAAGGCGCTTAAAATATAGTTTTATGATACGCTATTTCAACCAATTTTTGCAAAATGATATTTTTTTACTGGGTACCTACTTGATTCTGAATATCGGTGTTTTCAATAAGAGTAATGCTGTATTACAGTGGATATTGTCGCTAAGATGGAACCCCACCATTTCTTGCAAAAGTGGTAAGAAAGCAACATATATACAAAACAAAAATGTGTTATAAAATAGTGTACACAATATCCTGATAATAATGAGTAGGGTTCGGAAAGTTTGCTCTCACGCATGTTTCATTTAAACTACAATAAGACGTCACCAACTATCTGTTTACATCCGTCTTTTATGATGATTGTTTTTAAATATTTTGTCCACCTGAATAATTCACCATTTTTTCACTTTCGTCGTCGCTTGTTGTTTTCAACCGTATATAAATTAATGGGTCAATAATATTTTCTTGACCCACTTTATGATAAATACGACTAAATTAGCACAATATTATAATTTTAATTAACAAATTTGCAGTTCTGCAATTCTCCTTTTTGTTTACCGAGGACGCTTCGGCAAGCATATTTCCCAGGTATGTTGACATTGCGCTCGCCTTGCATTGTTGACGAAATGTTGCGTCTGGAACTCATATGAAGAAACCGCAAAACAATAAACAGAAAGTGCTATTTTAAAACGATATATGCATATTTCATTTATTTTCGACTTGCTGTGTTCGTACGATTACTGTGCGTGTAAGATTTAGGTAATGTAAAGCACGAAAGCAGTTACAATGAGGAAAAAATTGCTATTCAACACATCGATTCTATTTTTCGAAATTGGCAGTAATCATCACACCCAATTTTTTAATAGATAATAGTACATACTATATGTGGCGAAACTGGAAACATCTATCACTACATCTTTAACTGTCCTTTAACTAAACAGAGTACATACACACTTTTATCTTATCTACATGAAAGAGGTTTTAACTCTCCGATATGGCACCCGTATATACTCAGTATAGGTGATGAAGATATTATGCAACACATCGTAATCTTTTTCAAGGCAATCAAAATAAATATTTAATAATGTACCTAATCTTCCTCAAAATCACAACCTTTGTATTTACCCTTCTGTTTGTTCTAAACCTATCTTACCCGTGGTCAAGTGTTGTTATGTCTAGAAAACTACAATACCCTGACAGACCCCTGGGCGAGAAGCGGGTGGCCCTGTCTATTCCCTCATTATTTTATATCCCTCCTTAAACTAATAGTATAATTCGTGGCTAATGCACTTAACGCGTGAGGTCAATAATCAGAGAAAAAAAAAAAAATACATACAGGGTGTCCCAATATTCCGCGTACAACGAGCTACCACATGTTTTTGACGTCAAAATAAGTCGATTTGACTAAATTTACCTATATGTCCAAATAAACCAAGTTGTCTCGTTTAGCCGCTAGAGGCCGTCAAAGTTGACATAAAATTTTAGTTTTTTGCCAATAACTTAGTAACGCCCTGTATGAACTTAATGAAATTTGGTTTGCTAGTATGTTCCGACAGATGGCACATTTTAACATTTGAATTGAAGTTATTCCATTAACAGGGTGCGAAAACTACCCCTACCTTTAAAATAACCTGCTCGTATTTTTTTTTGGTGGGAGTGATACCGCTTCATCATTTTTATCATAAAGATAAGCAATTTTTAACAAATTTTCTCTCTTTTAAATTTTTTGTATTCCTTACCGTTTTCGCTGAATTCATGTTTTATTACATCATTGTCGATTCTAATACGACTTTCACTTTAAAATTGATTTTAGGACGTAAGCGAAATAAACAATCTTAAATAATCATTTATTGAGACTTAATTAGGTGTTCAAAATGACCTCCATTTTCATTAATACAGAAATCAATCCTACGTAAGAAATTAAAGTGCACTCTTCTCAGGGTTTCCTCGTTTTGCAATTCTTGAACGGCATTTTCAATTCTGTTGCACAATTGTTGGGACACCCGGTATGTACATAGCAGCAAAAGTATTCATATAACCACTTTTGGAAGGTTGCTTACATTTTAATATACGACAGTATTGATTTTTATTAAAATTCTTATTAAAATTTTCGTAAAAAATCACTGTTCATGTAATTTTAATAAAACACATCGAGTTCTAAAGGACCATTAACCCATTGTTCTTTTTAGAAGTATGTGTGGCGTACAGGGCGTTTTGAATTGGTATGAATATTTTGATTCAACCTTAAAAAATTTTCATGTAAAGAAAAAAAGTTTTCCAATATGGCTTAGTTAGTTGGACACATAGGAGTCCAAGAACTTTTAAAAATGATTCCATATTGTCTTTTCTTCTTAAAGGATTATATTTTTTTCACACGATCGACATCACCTTCAAGTTGAGCTTATGAAGAGGCAGAATTTCACAAGTTGTAATCCCATCAGAAACAAACAAATAAATAAATAAATAAATACTGTAGAACAAACATTATCAGAATTTAAGCTACCTTCAGAAAGTGGGTGTATGAATAATTTCGCTGCTGGCTATATGTACATGTATTATGTATAGTCCATCTATTCTGAATTGAAAATGATAAATACGCCTGGGGAACAAAAAAGAGCGGTGCAACTTGATTCCATGGGCGTGCTCGAATAATAACTTTCAGGGATAGGTAATAATAAGTAATTAACGTCGTTTTAGGCATTCATATATGTTTAAAAAAATACGCTGACTGACAATGTCAACAAGTCCTTATTTTTAAATTCATCGTACTCGACCGTTTCGACATTTTCGCTGGTTATATCTGAAGCTACTTTATTTTCATCCGTTTCGAAAGGCCTCCAGAAAGCCATGTTTATGAAAGAGGTATTGATTAAAAATATCGATTTTTTTAATGATTGAATTATGACGCAAATAAAATAAAAGTCAGTATAATTTAAACCTTTTAAAAACCCACTTCGTCGTTATTGTACGCGCACAGAATATAAAGCATCAAAACACTCACGAAAACAACGTTTTTTTGTATACAGTCGGTCAAAGATAGCGTGGTTATAACCCGTGTTTTAACGCCAACGTAATCAACTGGGTCGACTGTCTGGTGGCATATTTCCCCCTACCAGAGTAGTGACAATGACCAATGAAGTGTAGATTCCGCCCACTACGTGACAGGCCTCGTCAAATCAACGTGGACTACGACACGGTCTATACGGGTAACAGATCAGTATAGAAACGCGTATTTAGTTCCATACAAAGTGTTAGTATAGTAAACTGATATATTCTTATCCTACCTCGTATAAGTACCTATTTTCAATTTAGAATGGAAATTCTATAAATATACATATCCAGTAACTGCAGATGGATAAAATAATATTATTTTTATTATTATTATTACAACTCTAGATCATTAGATCTAACCAAGGGCTGTTAATCTAACTGTTAAAAAATATTTTTATTCAAATTATTTCCATAATGTTTTTTCAATCAGGATTTCTGTTCAAAATTATTGCATAGAACTGAATTCCATTCAAATCGGTCCACCCTGTAGGTTTCCTCGAAATACAACGAGAAGTTTGCGTTTCACGGCTAACTGGGATGTCCACTTTCCCGCCAGCGAGCGGGGCGCGTCGCTTTTGTTTCCGAGATAGTACGAGGCGCGTCTGTGGGAATTCTATGAATATCAAAGTGTGTAGTGAGATCTATTTTCGTCTAGACATAGACAAGCCACTTTGTACTCTATTTCTAGGAACAACAAGTGAAACGTATTAATAAAATGTGTCTGTGTGCAGTCGGGTAGATTGTGTAATGAACGCGGTGCACGATAGTTTCTGTGTATAAGTATGTCAAAGAGGTGATCTCGGGCGGCCATGTCTAGGTCACGTTGTCTGGCCCGCCGTCGACGCTGTCTCCGCGGCTCCGGCTCCGTTCGACGGCAGCGTTGCCAACTTAATAGAGTCACCACTAAATCTAGCAGAATAAATTGATCTGTTTTTTGACATCAGTAATTTGGAGCTCAGTAATGGTGGATTGTTTTATTGGTCTATCGTTTTCCTACTTCTACTTCAACATCGATGTAGTGGTCAAAAAAAATAACTTTTTTTGTTCAAATTGGTAACAGAAGTCAAATAATCATTAAAACAATGTAACAACCTAATATTTCCTCTAGTTAAAAAAAGAATTAATTACTATCCATCTAATTTATCCCAATCCATCTAAATTATATTGTTCACCAAAAATTCAAAAACCAGGAAAATCTGTGCAATCCATTGTTTCAGCAATAGGATCCCCAACCTGTAATTATTTGTCAAAATGGTTAACGTATCGGTCCAAAAATATACCTCTTTCACAACCTAGTGTTCCGGTTAAAAATTCAAGACAACAATATAAAAAATAATCAGTTGCAAGAAAGCACAATTTTGATCTATTTCGATGTATGTTCATTTTTTCATCTTCAATTTATTTTGATTCGGCTGATGGCGTTACTTGTTGTACCACGGGAAGAGAAAGAGGGTTCTGTTTCTTCTACCTGGGGTGTGTCTTCTACAAGACAACCAACATTATAATTTTGCTGCTATTTTAAAACCTGCAACTTTTCTTTTAAATAAACTTCTGCTTCAAATGCAAGAGAGGTTTGAATTCAAATTATTTGGTTCAATTTTCAAATTCCTACTTCATCACCGAATCATCAACACTTTGTGTGTTGTTCCGGCATATTTAATACAGTGATATGCACCAAAGGTGTACCAAATCAAGTTAGAAGAAAAATTCACGCATGAAAATCATTCTTTTAGAGAATTCTAATGGTTTTGGAGGGAAGAGTAGCTTAGGATCCAAACCTTCTTTTTCCTCTGTCACCTGTTTTTCCTTTATTACATAAGTCTACACCACTTCCTTTTCATTTAGTAAGACCAGGCTGTCTATCCTTTAGGTTCGCGTTCAATTCTCTGTTTCTTCTTTATTCCATTTTATTTAAGATCCTTGATCCTAAACTATCATTTTTTCCCTTTTGTGTAAAGTACATTTGCAGTTGAGACAACAGTGAGTCACCACTGTTGTCTCAATTTTTTTTCTACAAACTGTAAAACCAGCACTATTTGAAAGAAATATGTACAAGTATTGTCAATATTTAGGGTTATTTTTGAGCTGAAAAAACAGTACAAATGCTGAAATCATGGAGAATTATTCAAGATATCTGAATTTGGTCTCAGAATTATTATACAGTGTAATAAAAAGGTATTCCCAAAAAAATTGAGTTATTATTATATTATTACAAAACATAAATGAGTATTATAAAAGTATCTGTTGTTACATCCTTCATCTGGTTTCGCCAGAAGTGACTAAAATTCGTCGACTTTTTTGGAGTTTCATTCTGGCCGAAAAATAACCGAAAATATCGGCAGTAAAACGTTAAAGTGGGACACCCTGTACAATTATAAATAGTAATACGCATCGATACCTTGTAAAAAATATAGGAGTGTTTTTTGGGTGGCAAATATGAAATAATAGCGGGATTTTTTGTAACAGCCAAATCGGGGGAAGCACCTAGGGGAGCGACGTCGCTAGCAGTTGGCAACACTGCGTGGCGGCGATCGTGTGCTACTGGCCCAGACAGATCGATTCGAGTTGGCTACCGCGTCCACATTACCATGACCATCCACTATCTTACATAACAGCGCATTAAAATGCTGATTTGGTTTTTTGGAATGTCCGTCTGGTTGCGTAAATGGGGTCCTCCGGCGGTTTCACCGGAAAAATGCGTGGAAAATCTTGCGTGGTATGCCCGGAATGCAAAAAGTATAGTCCAGACAGACGCATAGGTACCTCAGAAATTTCAGGAGGAACCAAATGAATCGAAGATGTAATGTAACCGAATGTAACCGAGGAAAAAGATGGCTTTGACTTCTTCATTTCCACTTAAAAAGAATAAATACAGAGCCTTCAAGTATTCTGGATAGACCTTTGAAGAATAGAAGGTAAAGGAAGAGAGCGAAGAGGAAAGTAGAACTTCCCCTACAAATATATAATGGAAACAAGATGGAGGAAATATCGGAGGACTTCGTTATCATTTATCAAAAAGTGGTTTAATTATTTGAAAACGATGACACGACAGCATTACATTTCTTTGCACATTTGATGTAATTGAAATACCAGCATATTTTAGTGGTTAGTGTCACCTGTGATTTCATGGCTTCCATTAAATGTAGCACCTTTAAAATACATTTTTTCTTCCCTATTTGCATATAAAATATCATAGAGCGTGGAAATATACTGTATTAAACATCAAATATATTAAGACCTATTATGTCATCCAAATTGTTGTTGAAGATATCTTATTTACTTTTTTGCTAGACAAAAGTAAGCGATAAGAAATATTCCTTTAGGTCCATGCACAGCTGTCACAATATGTATTTAAAATGATTAACTAAGACGTTTACATAATATTCTATGACCTATGACTGATAGTATTAGCTTATATACATAGAATATTTTCATAGATTTAATGTTTAAAAAATTACTTTGTTAAATGAGAAAAGGAGATTTGTTAATCACGATGTATTGCAAGTTTTATTGTTTCGCATACTATACCAGGCGGTATCTGTTTTGGGTTGGACTGTAAAGCCGTAAAAACGCCTTGAGTATCCTGAACTTATACACTAGTAACAAAAATTAAAGGATATTAAAAAAATTCCAAATTTTTGGGTGATTTTCAACAAGGGATAACTCGGAGAAAAATAGTCGTACAGAAAATAAAAAAAAATGGAAATTGTAGCCTCAAGTGTCTAGTTTAGTCTACCGACGACATCCTTCTTTCATCCACTATATCCAAAGTTATACCATATTTTCCAAATATCCTTAACTTCGCAAATTTTTAACTTTTTTTGAGCCAACATTATCGTTTCAAAAAAATTATATCAATCGCCCCCGATTGTGTCTTATAGAGAATGTTTTGCAGTTTCCAAAACCCTACCTCCAGTTTTCTGTACGATCATTAGTTCCTGAGTAATTGATTATCAAAGTTGAAAAGGACTTTTTTTGCTTTGATCGACGATAACTCCGCGGCAAATCATCGTACGGAACTCGTTAAGAGGTCAAATTAAAGCTGATTAAATTGTCTAACAGAGCTTTATGGTCGCATGCTGAAAACAATTTATTTGAAGTCGACAGACCATTTTAAAGACTAGCAAAAATTTGGAAAAATATGTTTTTGTTGGTTTTCGGATTATTCCGTGAGAACCGCTCCCGCTAAAAAAAATTAAGTCCAGATCTGAAAACTAGACACTTGAGGCTACAATTTCCTTTTTTTATATTTTATGTACGACCATTTTTCTCCGAGTTATCCCTTGTTGAAAATCACCCAAAAAATTTGGAATTTTTTTAATATCCTTTAATTTTTGTTACTAGTTTATTTATAACCTGAAGATTCCCTAAGCTCGCCTAATGAACGGATTTTAAATTTTCAAAAAAAGGTTCGGAGTAGGTGTGGCTTGGAGTGGTGTTTGGATTGTCAAAGAATGAAATCGAATCGAGGCACTCCACACCAATTTATTAGGCAACATTAAGATCAATGGATTCGCCCAACAGAGGTCAAACCACGCAAAACCTTGCGTAAATCCAAAGGGGTAGCTTAGGGAGTCTGGAAATGGGTTGAAGAAATGGGACAGCGATAAAATACACAAAACTTATTGAGGATGTCTTAATGTGTGCCGGAATGGAGTTTTTACCCGGCAGCGTCTTTCAAAAAATCTTTCACAATAAATATCATAGACTGTTTCTATTTCTCTACTTGTGCGTTTAGAAAATAACTGAGCCATGATGTAGTAAGTAACATCGATCTTTTATTATAAGGTAATTATGTACATACTTTTACTTTATAATTTTCTTCGAGCAATGACACGCTAAGGAGAACCAATCATATTTGCTGTAGTTAGAGGAATATTCCGTATCGCGTATTGAACAGCTTCCTTTCACTTTTTTTTTTAATCAAACATACGTGAACGCCAGTGCATAACATAATGCACAATTCAACGCGATGGCATGAATTTTTAAATCCGCCATTCTAATTTATATCCGCGGTTTCCTCGGTTCGCTAGAAATTCAAATCAGCACATGTCTCGGCTCCATCAGACAGAAACCGTTACCGCATACCGCGAAATTAACTTTACCAAAAAATTACGGGCTGTAGCCATAATTTGTTGGAATATCTCACAGTCGCAGTTCCAGGAAGTAATCGCTAATTTGGCCGGAGAAGCGCACGATAATTTTCATGAATTAATAGCACTTTATATGCACAACGGCTTTTTTTCCAGCGCCGGTTCTGGGAAGCGAAGGAGTCTCGTTGCCGCGTCAACCGCCCGGAAAAAAACTGATTTTTTTACGTAAAAACTGCAAGATACCAGCTGGACTGTAGTACTCGTATATCTTGAGACTTTTTTATGAAATAAAATCATACACCAATGGAAAAAATGAAAGGGTCAAAACAAATTTTAGTGATTTTTCAGAATGCTGTATCTCAGTGAAAAATGGTCTTATCGAGGTCTAAAAAAAAGCATTTTGAAGCTTCAAGTTTCTAGTTTTGAGATATTTCAGCAAAAAAATTTTTAGAGCTCCATATTTCGCGCAATTGTAGGAAGTAAGTAGTGTGAAGAAAAAAAATTGCGAATTATTTTGCTTTTCTTTTCAAGTCCACGAGCTTGAAAAAAATTTTTCTAACTTAGCCATGCTATGGGCCGATCAACATGGTAAATTTCAACGGTATTTGCGGAAAAAATTGTGGGCAAGCTCGAAAACAAAATTTTTTTTCACTTGTTTAGGCTCAAAAAACGTGACCCTTTAATTTATTCAAAAGTTTGACCGTTTGCAACAAGAAAACGGTTCGTAATGTAACTTTGCATGGTTTTTGGGGGTATTTTCAACTGTAAAACGCACACGCAACATTAGTCGTTTCAGGAAGAGTTGAATTTCAGCCGTTGATGTTCTGAATAACCATCAATTACCCGTTTTTTCCTGTTTTTTCAAATTCATGTCAAGGATAAAAAAAATTCTCCTCAAAAATCGCAGCAGAACCTTGTAGAGTGTTTATTCCAGTTTTCAGAACTGCCCTTAGATTTTCTGTGCTACCGTTGGTTGCTGATATATCGTCGATCAAAGACAAAAGGGTCCTTTTGATTTAAAGTTCGATATCTCAGCAACAAATGGTCGTATCGAGATTTAAAAAAAAGCAAACTGAAGCTGAATAAACAAGCTATCCGGTCCATAGCTAAGTTAGAACATTTTTTTTCAAGCTCGTGGACTTGGAAAAGAAAAGCAAAAAAATTCGGCAATTTTTTTTCTCACACTACTTCCTAAAATTGCGCGAAACATGTAGCTCTAAAAATTTTTTTGCCAAAGTATCTCAAAACTAGAAACTTGAAGCTTCAAAATGCTTTTTTTTAGACCTCGATAAGACCATTTTTTTACTGAGATTCTGAAAAATCACTAAAAATTCGGAAAATGTTTTTGACCCTTTATGCAGTTCTGAGGAAACCCAGAAAACTCAGAACATTACCATATATATCTAATCTATATATCTCCCTAATATCTCCATATTAGGGAGATATACATAAACTAGTTTATGATCGGTGCCGATAAGAGAGTTAAACTCGAGCAAGGTGTTAAACCTCATCGCTCTTGCTGCTCTTCGGGTTTTACTCCTTTATCGAGTGAAACAACAAGAGCTGCGTGAGGTTTAGATCATCATGTAATCGCTCGCTCAAAGGAGTTAAACTATATAAGAGTTAAAGGTTTCGACTCGGTAGATGGATTCAATCGTTAGAGGATTTAATCGTTGAGGAGCGTTTGCCTCGCTACTCGGACATCTCGTGCTCGCTCATAGAGTAAAATATGTTTTGATTAAGCAGTTAAACTTAAAAGCAACTCGCTCAGGATTTAATCGTAATCCCTGCCTATAACCGATCGAAAATGGATAATCGTGACGAAATTCCGTTGCGACAAGTTATAAAAGTGGTTGGGCCCTACAGCAGACGTGCGAAATTCGTTATTTGCCCCCGAAGACGCTAATAAAGAGTCAATAACCGCGTGCATCGGCCGCCGTGCAGTTCTCGAGATCACGAAAAGTGTCAATACCGTAAAAGACAATGACGGTTTTTAGTGTGCCCGTCGACCAAAAAATAAACGAAATAATGCAAATTTATGCATCGGCAAATAAACCCGGCGTACAGGTTCGCGTAAAGGAAACGAAAAAACAAGGAGAAAAAAGGCCGCGAGAGCATAATTTCGAATGCAAAAGCAATTGCAATCTCATGTTGCACGTCTGAGAGCCCGGCATTTTTGTTGGTGTTTTTATTTTTTCGGCACAAAAAGGAACAGCGAGACATTTGCATATTGCGGCTCGGCCTGTCCGGTCCAGACAAAATAAAATTTCGGTTTTATTTCGTTTCGCCTCTACGGACACCGTTCGCGGTGCAGAACTTACAAGGCGAATCATCGAAAAGCTATACTGAGACGTATACGCCATGAACATGTACAGTAAACAACGAAAGTATTCTTACGCCCACTTTTTGAAGGTTGCTTCAATTCCGACAATTTTTGTACTAGTATTTTTTTTGCTTCTTATAGAATTACAGCTTGTGAAATTCTGCGTCTAATAAGCCCAAATTGAAAGTAATATGTGTATCGAGTGTGTGAAGATATAACGTTAAAAAAATTCGATGTTTAATAATAATTCTGAAAATGTTATCTGAATATGTTATGAAATCATTTTCAAAGGTCTTGGGTTCATATTACAGGGAATTCTTTAGAGTGTACAGTGAGGTCCATAAGTAACGGATAAATTCATTGTCTACGTAATTTACAGTTTATGAGTAAAATCCTGAAACGTCAATTTTTAATTCTAGAATGACATTTTTTGAGCCTAATTTTATACCTCCCCCTCCAACCCCCTTGGAGTGACAGCTACCCCTTTTAAAATTTTTAAATGGGACGAGGGTGCGTTTGAGCTCATTTGAAAGGGTTCTTAATTAGCTATTTAGCAATATAAAGTTTTTTGAAGTTTGTATATTTTTGGTCAAGAAAATCAATTTGATAATTTTAAAATTATAATTATTATGAAATGTATACAATCAAGTGCCTATGTACCAAATATCTGTCAAATCTGACGTTTTTAGTTAATTTTGTGTCGACATTCAACTTAAATGTATCGGTTTCCAATACCCAACAAAAAGAAAGGAGTAAAAAGGGTTTCTTTTTACATATCAGAAAAAAATTATACATATAAATTTCTTTATTTGCCACATCTGTGAAAACTTATTATTCTATTATGTTATTTATCGCTTATCGACAAGTTGATCATTATTTTAACAATGAGTCTTTTGAATACCCAAAGAATTCAAATTTTGATATTATTAAGATGTGGTGGGGGGAAAATTGTAGATATCCATTTTGGAGCCCAAATTATACTGCTATGAACTCTCAGATATTTGGAAAACCACATTTTAATTAACTTTTTTTAGAAACCTAACAATTGTAACCTCACTTTTATCAGTCTTAAGGGAAATGAGAAACTGATCATGGTATTTTTAATTTTAGTAGGAACTTATATCCTTAAAATGAGATGGCATAATAAAATACCCATTTTTAAACTGATCTGAAATAAACTGATATAAACTGATATTTCAGGTAAAAGAAACACATCAAATACCATAATATAACCTAACCTAACCTGTCAAGAAGTTATGATTTTTTTTATATTCCATGTTAAGTGTGTTGCAACTTTTACTTGGCAATATATATCATAGATGGTGGCAAGAAACTACAATATTGACCGAACCCAACATAACCTAACAAGATATATAGGAAATAGGTACGCATGACTTACAATAACATAATACAAACGAACATAACATATCTTGTATAAACTTAAGAAATGAGATACAACAGAAATATATCAAATATTATTTGGTCACAGACAGACGCTATATTTCACCTTCCTAATCTGTGCATGTGCAGAAATTTCTAGTGTCGCCATCTATGATTACTATTGCTAAATAGAAGTCACACACTTAACATGGGATTTTTAAAAATTCCTAACTTTTTTAGGGGTCGTTTCCTGAAAAAAAAAATTATGCCGCTATACTCAGGACACCCTCCTCTATCGAAAAATATATACAACCCCTAAATTTATCCATCTTTCTAAACCGAAGTTGAGCTGAGCGAAGCTACTGACCGGCTGAAATTTTAACCAGTTGAAAATTTCCCTGAAGTCCTCCAGGGAAATCCTCCATCCAATATCCACCTCTCATTACATATGTATATCCAGTTTCCATTGATTCTACTGCCATTTCTAAAATAAGTTTCAATTGAAACACGCCTCTGTTCTTTATTAAATAAGAATTCCATAATTTATTTTGCAATTCTGACAGCCACTTCAAAAGTTTTACAACAATAATGTTTCCGTTCGAGCTTCAACATGACCGCTATTTCCACCTTGGTTTGTAGTCGTTTTTTTTGGATGGCTTTTTATTTTAAGAAAACTAATAAACCTTAATAAACCAAGATATAGACCCGTATTTAGTAAGAGTAGGTACACGCACAGAATTTAAATTTCGAATTTATAACTTTATTTTCTGTACATATAGTACACATAGTACACATATATAGTACACATACAGTGTGTCCCAAAAAGTTGTAAACAGGCCCGCAGAATCGAAACTATTAGTATTTTCAAAAAAAGTTTCCTACAAAAAACATTCGCACCATAAACCGCCATCGGCCAGTCAAAACGACGTCGACATTCCTCTGCAGGGTGTTTCAGAAATCAGAAAAAACTATTTCGGTTAAATGGCAACACCGCTTAAATCGCGTCTAATTAAAAAAAAGGTATTAAGACAAGGAGTATAGAATGCCGAAGTATGGGGGTATACGGAAAATCGGCGTGATAGTAAAATATTTACGAATTAACGCTGCTGGCCCAAAAAAGTTGAAAACAAGCCCGCAGAGTCAAATCTATTGGAATTTTCAAAAAACGTTTCCTACAAAAAAACATTCGCACCATAAACCGCCATCGGCCAGCCAAAACGACGTCGACTTTCCTCTAGGCCTATTTCCAACTTTTTGGGCCAGCAGCGTTAATTCGTAAACATTTGACTATCGCGTCGATTTTTCGTATATCGCCATATTTCGGCATTCTGAACAACTTTTCTTAATAACTGTTTTTAATTAGACGCGAACTAAGCGGTGTTGCCATTTAACCTAAACAGTTTTTTCTTATTTCTGAAACACCCTGTAGAGGAATGTCGACGTCGTTTCGACTGGCCAATGGCGGTTTATGATGCGAATGTTTTTTGTAGGAAACTCTTTTTGAAAATAATGATAGTTTTGACTCTCTGGGCCTGTTTCCAACTTTTGAGGACACTGTATACAATATATTTTTTTCGGGATACGATATCGAAATCCGTAAAAGCACCAGTCGATTATGAAATCTGTCAAATATTTACCTTTTCATTAAAATGATTCATTTTTCCAAGGATAACCGCGGAATAACAGGTAAACGAGATATCGCCTCGTCAACAAGTTTATGGAGCAAATAAAAAGTGGGGCTCGAACCGTCTGGCGGAAAGTTGTTATCTCTTATCAGTTTCGGGAGTACTTCTATGGAAATGTTATGAAAACGCTATAAAGCCGGGTTGTCTGGACGGTAGATTTTATGTACTCACACCTGGCAGATGCAGCACGTACTAGACAATGAACGTAAAGATAAAAAATAAGTGTAGAAATATACGGTGCTTTCATAATGAAACAAACCTTATATTTACAAGAAAAAAGTCGGACAGGCCGATTCAGGTTTTTAAAAATACCCTTTTTCCAAAAATATAATTTCCAGATCGTTTTTTATTTTCGGTAAAAAGTTCAGTTTAGTGACTTTTGTGAAAACGGCTTTAAAATTTTTTTTTGCTAAAATCGTTGCTTTTGTTATAAAAAGCGATTTCAAGTCGGGGGAGCAAGGTTTTTGCTGGCGAAAAATGCAAAAAAAAGCTATAAAGATAATAAAAGAAAATAAAGTTTTCAAGGATTAAAAAATGACTCTTAACTATTTTTTTTTGTGGTATCATGTGTTTCCTCAATTCTTTGATAACATTTGTACATCCGGTCAATTATTTTATGGAAAAGTACTATTAAATATAAATTAACTTGATGATGTGGTTTATGCCATTGTATGTATGTATGTACTTGCATTTTGTATAGTTTTGCGGTTTGATTTATCATCTCATTGACTTGCATAAAATTTTAAGAATAAAGATGATTTAATTGTTTAAAAATACCTACATAAATACATGCATCTATTCAAGTCGTTTGAAATGCGTTTATCTGTGCAGTGGAGTTTTCACTGTATAAACCACAGAATGTGGTTTAAATGTAATACGAGAAGTTAGTGAAAATGAAAATGAACATGTCCTAATTTTCTCTAGAAATGCCTGAGGTTTACCATGTATGCTTTTTACCTATCTCATAAAAAGCTGTCTAAAAGGTGAAGCAATCATTCAACTGAGGAGCCGTTTAATTTTTCGTGAACTCGTTCTATTTTTTAACTTTTCTATAATCAATAATCATTAATAATAATCATACAGTAGTTTTACTTGTTTTTTTTTTAACACAAATTCCTTTTAATCAATACGTATACACAAAAACTAAAAGATTACAAACACATTGGCTTCTGATATCTGCGTATCAACCTGTTTTTTTTTACCAATAACGAGTTGCTGCTCTTGGTATTCATTACAAACAAAGCAAGAATGGCATTTTTTGTCAGTAATATATGCAGACGCTGTATAGGACTATGAGGTAACATTGACGCAGACGTATATTCTTCAAATTCGATTAAATGTTATTAAAAAAAAGAAAACAATAGAAATTAACGTTTCTATTAACTTAGTTACACATTTTGGTATTCCCAGAAACAAAAAGTTGATGAAAACAAGCCGGATGGACCTTGCCCCGTTGATATTCCTTGGAATGCCAATTTTTACACAACGAAAAGAATTTAATTCTATTTTAAATCAGAAAAAAGTGTCAAAAACAGGAATATTCTTTTAGCTTAAGAATAATATTATTATCAAATGATGTGTCTCCTCTTAGGCGAAACCATTCACTTAAGGAAAAGTTGAGCCACTGGATAATTATCTTGGTGACAAATATCTGTTTACCTAATTACGTCGCAGACAAGATAATGAAAAACGCAAATAATATGTATATTATTAGTGCATTCACAGACATTGCACGAGCGTTACTCTGTTCATGATGAAGGACATCTATGATTCACTCAATATGTGGAACTAAATTAGACAAATAAAATACAGGAAGGGCTATTTATATTTATTTATTCTTAATTTCGAAAATGGGTTTTTGATCGAACCAAAAGTGCACGATGAGGAGCAATATTTTTAATTTGGAATTTATAAACAGTTCCAAAGCTTCACGCTTTCATATGGCTTCGAATTAGTAAGCAATTTTTACTTTTATGGATTTAGTGGGATATTTTGTCTCAAATAACGGAACCATAAATTGCCATGGAGTGTTATGGTACCGTTTTTTTGTCTTTTAAGTTCTCTTTTAAATTCTTTAAATATCGTTTTGTATAGTTGATGATCTTGCTAATTCCTCAGCATCTTCAATTCGATAATGTCTTGACACTCCCTGATTTAGAGGTCTACTAGGACTTTTAAATCGACATTTCTATACCAGTTTCTATCATAAAGAGGAATGAATAAACATGAATAAATTTACATGCGTGTTAGCCCCAAAAATAGTCTTGTTTTTCCCATCTTATTATACGATTTGCTAGTAGTTAGTCCATCTAAAATTAATTGACAATGATTGCTGTTACGGTATTTTGAAACACTAAGAAGAAAGGTAGAAACAATAAGAGGAAAGTATTTTGAAAAAGAAGGCCTTTCCGTGTGGCATTTAATAAATGGCCAGTGGGGTTAGAATAGGTACATACTAAGGAGACATCCAAAAAAAAAACGTCATCAAAGTTGGTCGAGAAAAAAAGACGTATTTCTATTCTTGATCGAATTTATAACCTTATTTACTTGTCAAGACTGTCTCATCATATGACAGCCATTGTTTATTTTACAAATTGTGACAGTCACTTGTCAAAAGTTTGACATAACCGAAAAGCTTAGACATGACCCCTATTTCCATCTCTCTCGTTCATAGCCAGAGTTGATGAGGTTTTTTTTTGGATGTCTCTATATTTACATTACAGTGTTCCTGGAGGATGGAGAGATACAATTTCTATAAATTGACGCACATAGTCATTTTATTTTATTTGTTTTATGTGTTACGTAATATTGTTGCAAGACTATCATGCATTATTTAATTAAAATTTTTGGAAGCGAGTAGAGCAGATGATGATAAATTGCCTCCAGCTGTTCTAATTTTTTCATTGAGCCGACAAATAGTTAAAAAAATTTGTTATTATTTATTTGTCCCCACAAATAATTGGTTGTTTATATACGTAACGTTGACGCCATTTACGTAACGAAAATATATTTTGATGCAGTGGCGTAGCCACTGAAAGCCTAGGGTGTCAGTGCCCTTACCAAGCTACATGTATTTATGTGGTTTTTATTTTTATCAATAGAAATAGTTCGTCTTTTATTATTTATGATTATGTATCATCTTGTAGTATATTGAAATACTCACTTCAAACTACTCAGGTAGTAGGTAGTATTCGAAGTATTCGGTAGCGTTACCGAAATAATCTTAAGTTGCTCCCAGTGCGCCATGGCAAATAATAATAATAGCCACTCCTTCCCGCACAGGTCCCTGAGAGGACCTAAGGGGTTACTCTTCGGAGTAATTATAGGGTGAGTATTATTATTATTATTATTATTATTATATTATTCGTTTAACAAAACGATATATATGTACATAGTTGTTCGTGAAATGGTAACGAAAAATATTAAAAGAAGAATGTATATGTATTTAAATCACTTTTTCAAGTCAGTATTGACGTCAAGTCGCACATATTGACGTTACTGACACAGAAAAGAATATAGGTATGTATATCAAAATGTTGTGGTAACTGGAGTGTATTAGTAAGAGTATCTGATATAGTAACAGTTTAATTAGGTATTTTTATTATAACGTTTTTGGGCTGAGTTTGACCCTGCTACTATCCGCTCTGTCTGGTCCTCAGTCGTATAATAAAATTACCATAATACACCTAATTTGAACATTTCCTCATAACAAGCTGTTTTAATATATGGATAACATGCATTAGAAAATGGCTTCTAACCACGGTCGAATTAGAATACATATATAAAAAATGTATCGGTATTCCAAACTTAACGCAGTATGTAATATTCTAGAAATCGTTAAATAAATAAGACATAATCTTTTAAAAATATGAGATGCAATGGTAGATCGTAATAATTTTATTTGGACGGCTTTAGTTTCTTGACTGGTACATTAAGTAAAGAGGCTGGCAACGTAGCGCCCGATTTAACAACACTGCGGAGACAAGTTTGAACTTCAGTACAAGTTTGAACTTGTTAGAGTCATATGTTTGTTATTTGAGACTGTTTTCGTAAATCGATTTTTTTCTAGTGCGTTTTAAAAATGAGTGACATTAATTTCGAAATCAGGTTTACTTCAGACTTGGACACAGTGCAACGGGTACTTTTACAAAACTTCAACACGCCTACGGAGACAGTGTTTTTTCAAGAGCCCAGGGTATTCGGTGGTTTAAGCCATTCTCAGAAGGAAGAGAGTGGATTGAAGATGAACCACGCAGCTGAAGGCCTTCATCTTCAAGAACTGATGAAAATGTCATAGAATACGGGATCTTGTGCGTTCAGATCGTCGATTGGCGACAAGAATGATCAGGGAAGAGTTAAATTTGAATCACATCACTGTTCGTCAGATTTGTATTAACGAATTGGGGATGAGAAAAATCTGCGCAAAAATGGTTCCAAAAAAACCTTTCGCAGCAACAAAAGGACATCAGGAGAGAAAGGTGTCTTGACTTTTTGGAATCGATTGAAAATTATACCCATTTTATGGAACGTGTCATTACTGGCGATGAGACTTGGGTGTTTGAATACGAAAACCAAGCGCCAAAGCATGAAATGGCACACTTCAAACTCTTCAAGACTCAAAAAAGAACAAGAATGAGCAAGTCAAAGGTCAAATGCATGTTGATTTCCTTTTTTGACAGCCAGGGAATTGTCCACAAAGAGTTTGTGCCTCCAGGCCAAACAATAAATCGACACTTTTACAGAGAGGTTCTTGAAAAACTTCGAAAAAGGGTCATGCGTGTGAGACCAAAACATCAAGAACAACTGGTTGTTGCATCACGACAATGCGCCTTGTCAGACAGCCATTTCAGTAAACAAGGTTTTAGCCAGTAAAAACATTCATGTAGCTCCTCAGCCTCCTTATTCGCCTGACTTAATCCTTGTGACTTTTTTCTCTTCCCGAGATTGAAAAATCACCTCAAGGGACGTCATTTTGGTACCATAGAAAACATTCAAACGGGTGTAACTGACCAGCTGAAGGCTATCTCCACTATATGAGTTCCAGCTCTGCTATTAGGAATGGAAGAACTGTCTCCAGCGCTGTGTGGCTTCCCAAGCAAGTTATTTTGAAAGAGAAAATACTGAATTGTAATTCTGTTCGAATAAAAGAATTAAAAAAAAAACAGTCTCATTACTTAATTTACACACCTCGTATGATAGATAACAAATTCAAGCGAAATATATAAAGAACTCATTTTTATTTATATTATGAATGTAATAACCACTATACGGCGTGAAAAGTAAAAATTACTATTGCTGTGTCACACCAACAACTCCAATCTAGATATCCGCCACTGGGATGAGATTTTAATGCTTAATTAAAGTATTCCGTCATTCGGCAAACACAGAGTGAACTGGAAGGATTGCTCGGTGTTACTGGGATTATCTTGCGTCTCAGTATTTACATTTCAATAGAGTCTAGACTGCGGGAAAACAACCATAAAAAATCAGAAGGACAGATACAAACACATATATTTAAACAATAGTAGCAGGGAAAATCCCAGTGGAAACATATAGTTTTCATATAGCAGAAAAGTACGTATTTGTGTTGGTGATATAGCAAAACGAGAATAAACATGAAAATGTGTATCCAAAGTCCATTTCTGTACGTAATTTACGCACCACCGAGTGTGTAGTCTGTGAATTACAGATGGTTAATCCAGAAAAAAAAATTGGAGATAAAAATAAAAAAGAAATAAAATCCCAAGCAAAGCAAAACTGTAATAAAGTTAATATTGTTCTATTAAAACATAGAAGAAGAAAACAAAATTAAAATATGTGTATAGGAAGAAAAACACATTATCTAAGTTTCTGAAAATTAAGTCATGGGAAGACAAGTCAGGGCTACATAGAGCCAATAGTCTTCCTTAATCTGTACAATTTGATAAGCTTGTATGCAATTTGTAGTTATGGTGAAAGAGCCTTTCCCAGTATATACTTTGAGATATTTATTCAATCTTTGGCCACATCCAATGTGGATTTGAATCTTTATACAAATTCCTTCAGAGCAATTTTATGTTTTTTTTTTTGGGTTTTTTGGATGACGGTTCAATAAATTCCGTCATAAACTCGGTCAACATTAGACATCCAGAAATTCAAAACATTTTGGTCAGCTACCTTCCACACATGATACAGTTTTATCCATCTATGAGTATGGTAAGCCTTTATGGATTCACTGCATACTTTACAATTTAGTAGCATAATCCAGATGGTATACTCAAAGTCAACATTGGGCAGAATGTCTCATCTTTCCTCAATACATTCACACACAACATATAGTGGAAATATTTTTATTCCTAAATTATCAAGTAACACATTTAAATGTGTTACTATGTATATACGAGGTCAGTTACGCCTTTTTCAGCCATATCGCTAATATCATTGAAGAAGACATCTAAGTAATCCAACAGTTGTTTGATATGAACATCTCTATTTCCGTATTGTTCCTGCATCAGTTCTTGATTGGTTCCCTAGGACTTTCAGATCTTAGATTATCTTTTAACCACACTAGACATGTTTTAATTTATTTGAATGTAGGGTAGGGTGGTGAGTTTTCCTGATACTACAGGGTGTTCGTTCGTTTCTTTTTACAATCGGCAACTTTAAGTCATTACTTTCTTTTGTCTAAATCATTATCACACTTTTAATGTGTACCCAAAATTGATTGAGACCAGTTTTATAAATCAAAGCTAGTGCTATAATTTCTTTGTACTAGTTTAAAAACTTGTTGCTCTTGTTTTGGTTACTAGTTGTATAATTATATAGTATTCGCAAATGCACATTTTCCATGCTAGGTACCTATGCTTGCCAAAACTCAGCCATTCATTGGAGAAAGGGTGAGGAAACATTACCCACGGACTAATAAATGTCGTTGTGGGCGGGACCAATGTGAAGGGTGGAATCTTATTGGTCCGTAACCCCTCCCCCTAACCAATGAATGGTTTACATCGACTTACATACGGAGAATGTGACTATGCCACAGTGTGTAATCCTTTTCTTTGTTGCAGCTGGGGCGGTGAGCGCGTTTGGCATTATCCTGGTGGTGGTACTGCTGACAGGGGCGGTCTTGGGGCTGGTCACGTGCTTGCTGAGCCACCAGTGGGGGACGGGGGGCGCCAGCGGGGCGGGAACGCCGGCCACCCACCCGCACCACGCCGCGGATTCTCCGACCACTGCACCCGTAAGTTATATTTTCTCTCTTTACTCACTGCGAAAATCAGTTACAGTGACGTTTAAAGTATCTTGGAAAAGCATTCCGTTTACGGTACTATGTACTTAAAGAATCAAGGAGAATTGGCAAATGAACTTCTCTATTAGATAGGCGAGACCCAAATATGAGAGTGAGGGGTGAAACAATCGTCATTGAGGTGAGCGAAGTTGTAGGAGGGAGACTATAACAGTTGTTGGTTGTAGTCTGATTTGAAATAACATTTTATTCTAGTGTTGGTTGCTGGTTAGAAAATTGGGTAGTACGTAGATAAATTTACCTAATTTTTACATAAACATTCAGCATTTAACATCCAACTATGTACGTAGTGCTGCAACTTTATAGTTATTGTAATCAATATAATCTATATATACATCAATTATAACTAGCAATAACTCCGGAAAGTGTGCTACAACGCAGAGTCGGACTCGTAATCGGTCATGTCATTGAAGGAAAATCATACGAGAGATCAAAAGCTCATACGAGAGAGTTAAAAAGTGAACGTCTAAAATGAATATTTTCGACCACGTTCCACGAAAAGCTACATGCGCAAAACCTACTTGATAAACATCACACATTTGTGGAAAATTGTCAATACATCTGTAACAAAGTATCATAGTAAGTCCTGACGTATAACTAACTGTACGCCAATGAACTGTACACAAGGTACATCAACAATAACAGGATCTGATACGAATTAATACAATTTAGACACACGTTTAAGAAATGCGTCAGTTTACTCTGCCCAGTCTGGCAACGCTGGCGAGCAGCCCCGAAAAACAATAGCCCAGGTATGCGCGGCACACCGCGACGTGGTCAACTAAAAATTGCCCGGCAAATTAAACAAGTGAATCACGCCCATAAATTATTCCGAACGTGTAATACTCGCGGAGACGAGGCGCAGTCCTAACCAACAAAACAACGTTTTATTTATTTTTTTAATTAGCGCCGAAGGTGAGAAACGGTCACGGGAGACACGTGTCCTCCATGTCAATCCGCCCGAATTAGGTGGCTTTATCCATTGCGATGGTTATGGAAGAACTTGAAGGGTATGGAAGTATGGCACATTTTTAACTTTTGTCAAAAAAGTTCTTTTTGTCCAAATGTGAAAGGTGAAGTGTCGCTACAAGTTTGAACAACACTGTGTCTGGTGATACTTTCCCCACCCTGAACTCGCTGGACAAGCCAGTGGGTTGTTCAGTTTGACTGTAGCTGTAGTTAGTCGTTTGAATTAGTCTACACACAAGTTTTTAAGTGGTTTAAACGGTTTAAAGAGGGACGTGAAACGACCGAAGACGATTCGCGCCCCGGACGGCCTTCAACGTCAAAAACGGACGAAAACATTGAAAATGTTGATAAATTAATCCGCGAAGATCGTCGTCTAAGCATCCGAGAGCTTGCTGAAATAACAGGAATTTACAAAGAATGTGTTCGTCAGATTTTGCATGAATCGTTCAACATGCGCAAAGTTTGCGCAAAAATGGTGCCAAAACTCCTCATTCCCGAGAAAAAGGAATCAATAATGAACATTTGCGCTGACATTCTAAACAACATTGACACTGATCCAGGCTTGTTAGACATGGTGACACTGAAGGGGACCAGATTCGAAAGTGTGGAAGCGGTTAAAGCAAAAGCGACGGAGGTTCCGAACCAGCTGACAGAAGCGGACTTCCAGCACTGCTTTCAACAATGGAAAAGTCGTATGGAGCGGTGTAGAGATTCGCTTGGGTATTTTTAAAGTGGAAAATAAAAACTTCTGTAATTAGTAAAGAATAAACAGTGTTATGACAGTAGTTCGGTTATTTAGTTCCCTAGTGTTACCGGACTCGTGTTAGGGGATTCGAATTATAATTTACTGATTTAGCTTAGAAGATTTTCAGGATGATAGTAGTCATGCCTCAAGATTTACAGACAATATTGAAGCTTTTCTAGTGAATTTTTGTTCTCAGGGGAAAAACTAAGGGTAATGAGGGGTGGAGCAATTATGACACAAGTCAAAATACATAGGGAAAGACAGCACTACATTTTTTTATGTGCCTATGCAAGTAGTCAAATTTCAGTGTATTTTTGTGGCCAGGTTTTTTTTAATATACCTCCGCTCAATTTTTGGAAATCATCGTCATCAAATTAAATCAAATCACAACTGTAAATTATGCCCAACCACCAACCATTTAATATTTCAAGACAAATTTCAACCGTTGCCATTGGATGGATTGGAGTAAATGATATAAACAGGGTTGGCTATGCCTTTGATGGTTGTTGAAGAACCACACATATGTACCAGTTTTCAAGGTCAAGTAATTGCCTCTTTTTACAAGCTTTTATTTAACTTGCAAAACGTATGTATGTTCGGGTCAAATCTTGCAACTGAATTTTAAACTAGTTAACCACAACCGATTGAGATGAAATTTTGCATACACGTTTAGCTTGGATGAAAATGCATGGTTAGCTAAGTTATGTTTTTTCACTCCCATAATGTGGGTATCAAATGAAAGGGTTTGCTAAGAGGAATACGAATAAACTGACGTCTGTGTTCAACCCCTTCGAGGAGATAGATAGTGTACTACTGCACGGCTAAACAGTAAGATTTAGTAAGCCCGGCTAAACAGTAAGACTTAACTAATATCAACCTATACCCTAGGCAAATTCTAGCGGTGGTGAAAAAAATTTAAATGGCAAAAAACAAGATGGCGACCATACCAATTTTAATGCGTTATAACTTGGTAGAGGTTAGGGATAGTATGAACAGGTTGAGAAACATTTAGATACAAAAAACACGACGATAACAAAAATAAAAATAAAATTAATAATAAAAAAAATTAAAAAAAAGATTTTGTTTAAATGCTCTAAAAAGAAGAAAATAAACTTTAAATTAAATCAAACCCATCAATTTATTACATTCCACAATTTATATGATATAAAAGCTTGTCATGAGATTTACTTGTGTAGATAAACAAGAATGTAATAATTATGTAACTTGATCTTGACATAAGAAAATCTAAGAAAAAAAGTATGTATTTTATAAAATAGGTAAATCGCTGACATCTACACATCTACAAGGAAATCTCGGGACAAGTTTTTATATCTTACATATTGCGTAATGTAATAAATTGATGGGTTTTATTCAATTTAAAGTTTATTTTCTTCTTTTTAGAGCATTTAAATAACATATTGTTTTTATTTTTTTTTATTATTAATTTATTTACTTTCTGCTGGCAAGGTTTTCTTACTATACAGTTTCACATTACGGTGCAAAATATTTGTAGGAAAAAACTTTTCGTCGGAAAAATTTTCGTACGTTAAGTTGAAACTTTTAACTAATAAACGATTTATGTATGCGCTTATCGGAGCCTGCGGTTGCTTTTGTGCTCGCGTCCCGCAACTCCTCTCCATGTGAGGTTTCCCGCGGGGTTAAAATTCATTTTAACTTTCAACCCTCTCCACTACGCCGCCGCGTCCACCGCACACAAGGGAGGATGGGGTTCGGAAAGGGCAAATCTGGGGGTTTTTAATTAAAACGTTTCTCATATTCTTTGCAAGACCGTGATTGCCGAAAAATTGCCAACTGTAATATCAGCGTTATGAGTTGGTTTGGGATTTTCCTCAGAGCGAAAGCTGCGCAACCAAAAGGGGTGGACTGTGGATTCTAAGGTACTGAGAGTTCACGAAGCAACATCAGCAAACAGTGACAAATTATTATCAGCACTCATTCCATTAACTCATTTTAAAAAAATCTGACAAATATATTTAATTTGATGATAAATAGAACATTTATCAACAATTGTCACTAAAGGTACTGGGTGTTCAAAATTTTAATACACAGACAATATCTCAGTTGTTTGAGAAGATCGAGGTTTGGGGTCAAGAAAGAAATTGTAAGATTGACAATTAACATTAATACAAAACTTAAATGGCACAACCTATATATTTTTACATGCTATTTTTCTTCCTATTATCAGCTTTACAGGCATGTGATATTGTGTTAAAATTATTCAACATTGCCAGTGTATTCATACTATTCTTCTCATGATATGAAATAATAGTAATACTAATACAAACATTGATTTAAAATAAATTTAAACTCAACATTAGACAATTATAATAGATTCTCAAATTGTGCTCCTCTGCTTGAACACATGCATCAAACCTTTTGGCCAGCTCTCTGTTGGAAACACCTATTACTTATTATTTGAGGTGTACCTAATACTTCTGCAAGCTAGAGTGATTTAGGTTTGTAGCCCTTCAAGGTTACTTGGCATAACAGCCTTAACCAAATCCTTAATATAACCCCATAAGAAGAAGTTAAGTGGAGTTATATCGGGTGAGCGAGGTGGTAATGGTTTGTTAAAGGTTTGTTATCTCACACAGTTGCTATTTTTTTTCACAGCACAATTTTTGGTGTATATTATACTTCAAAATTTATCATTCAGAACCCAAAACGGCAGGACTGATGTTTCCATAAGTTTTGATCATTGGTTTAATTTAGTCTTTTCAATTTTAAAATACCAGGTTTACTGTTTACATGTCCAGAAAACTCTGATGGCTTGTATTTTTAACATACTTGTTTTCAACATAAAAAGGTTATCACAAAATTTTGCAAGTTAACGGAGAAATAAAAGAAGCTGGCTGAAATATTTCTTTCAATTTTCTGTTCAAAAAAACATTGTTTTGTTTTTTTACTTGCTAAATTGTCATTTTTATGGGACGAATGCTTTCAGTATCACGTCATCCCCCGTTGTAAACAGATCAACGAGACGGATAACTTTCCTCGACAAAGTGGTTTTGTTGTTTTCGTCGTGGTCACCTTTCAGCCGGGTCAGCGCAATTGGCCCGCTGTCCCGTCGGGGCTCAGATGGCCCCGGCAAGGTTGTTCGACACGAACTGAAGGCTGCCGCCCGTAGTAAACACCAGCGCTCTCGCGGACAGTACAGCGGCGTGGAGCATTGAGGGCGACTAGAAAGGGGTCTGTTCAAATCGAATTTTAATACTCAAATTTGAGTTTTTTTATGTTAAAAAATTCACAGATCTTACGCAAGTATCGTAGACGTATTTAAAACACCCGACACGACTGATGGAAATTTCTAAAGTAAATTTTATAAAAATAAAACACAGTTTTGTTGTTACGATTTTTGGCGGTTTGACCCTGAAGGTCTTGTCGTTTTAAATGGGTTATCTTGCATGTGATATTCAGTCAGGTTTGCGATTTATTTGCCGTGCATATCCTAACAAAAATGTTTTCGATTAGTAAGTTGATCGTCATCATGTGCCTTTCCAATGGCCTTGCTGCCGTGGACTACCTGCAGTGTACCGAGAATGTATGTAGATGCAGTTGCGATGAATTTGACCCGTCGTATTCTTGAAAATCATTTGTCGCTGGCATTTGCTCTAAGATATGCTTTAAGCGACTATTACCCAGTTACGCAAACAGGCAGAAATCCACACCGATGGATAGCAGAATACCGGCGTGTGGATAACATATACCGACAAGATTGTGAATATCTTGTAGCTGTGAGATCGGCGTTTAAGCAACATTGTCCACCAGGAGTGAGATTTCACAAGTGTTGCTGTCTGATACTCCTAATCGGCAGTTTATACAAATACAAATTTTGGTGAACTGGAGATACCAAAGAGTCCTGAGGCAAAGAAGAAGACTGTTCGCAATAGACTCCTCACGGTATTGTCAATCCTCAACTTCATTCAATGGGACATTCGTAAGAGAAGCCGCCTCTACCAGCCAGTCTAGCTCTCAAGAAGTCAGATATTCAATGCCTAGTTGACCTGATACAGTTTCTTGTCAATTGTTTAATATAGTGCGTACATAACGTAACGCATAAATTAATTTTCAACCACGTTTTCCTGCAAAATCCGAAAACAAGTCAATGTTTAATTTAATTTGTTAGCATCTGCAGATGGACCCGAACGGTGCCTCTAGTTGTTGAAAATATGTCTGTAAAATATAAGTGTGTATCTCTCTAAGAAAGACAATTAATTGTAATTTTAGCAATTGTAAACAAAAATCAACTACTTTAACAAAACTTTAATGGACCTTGTCAAAATTCAGCAAAGTATTAATATTAATAATAATAATTAGGCTTGGATTCTAAGAATCCATCCACTCAGCAACCTTGAATTCGAACGCGAGCCAGATGATTTCAAAATTGTTAAGACAAATATGTCTTAACATAGGAATAGCTTTTCATTTTCTAAAACATTGCATTTTCGTTTCTTTAATGGCAACATTATTTCCTCCATAATTTCACAAATGCAGGTTGAGTCAGCCTAAAACTATGTTTGTTACGCACTTTATACATTTCATAGTCCAGTATATTTATGCAGGATGTGATACCAAAACCTTTCATTTGACATATGTAGAAAACTAAATCTTCCAGTTTAGGGATTACTATTTCTTAATGAATCACCCTGTATATATGTTTGTGTAAAATAATAAAATAACAAATCTGCTCATCCTATTACAACGATCAGTAAATACCAAATAAATGTTTATTTTACATTCAACATCAGTTCATAAAATACGCAGGCAAATTTTCACTAAACCATAACTTTTTCAATAAACCATATAACCCAAACATAAACATAGACTGCTTATATTGTAACACAGCTAGGTCGTCTCCATGAACACGTGACCATGTCGAGGTCGATCGCATTTTGCATGTCGGTCAGCGTTAGAGAGACAGCTCCCATTAATACTCGCCCAGAAGTATTTTCAATACTAAAAAAATATCTTCAAAGTGGGGTTTCTTTCATTCCTATCCAATCAATAACCATGCAGAACTCTTCCAAAAATAGCAGTGCTTTCTATTGGATTACTGATGCCTTAACATAAAACCAAAAATATTTGTGTTAAAGTTCAGCAATTTACTATATGTTTCGTCGATACGAGATTGATATTAGAATAATAGTATTGTTTTTCTGATCATGAGCCACCTCTTTAGGTAATGCTGCAGTATATTTGCGGTCATTGCCACATAGATTGGCCTGTTGAAGATTTTGTTGACAAGTTTATGACGTGTTAATAGACAAATTTTGTTATTAGGAAAAAATTAACTACAACATTAAAAATAGAATGCAAGAGCAAGTTGGCATCATCTAGCATTTCTGGTTCTCAATTTGCCAACCATAGACTTCTTGACAATAGGCAAGTATATCTACAAATTCACTGAGTGAACATTGTGAATGGCTTCTTCCGTAATTTGTCTAATTTCGTACCACATTCTGTTCTTTAACTCCTCCAATTTTTGTGATTTGTATACATACTTTTGCATTATATCCCCAAAAAAAATATTCAATGGGCGTATGATCTGGAGAACTCAGGCTCCTCTATTGGCCCTCTGGGCTCAACCTGTCCTTCAAGATTACTTGAATGATATTTTTCCTGGGAGGTGGATTGGTAGAAGTAAATATTTAATACTCAATTTATCTTATGTACTTCTTTGACTCTAAAAACTCATTAAATTACAACGTAGGTAGGTATGTTATAAACATATTACATCAGATTTTTTTTATCTTAATGCATTTTTTTTTCAGATTACTTGACAATGTACTATTTAATGTATCTTTATGTCATATCCATTTCTACTCATTATGTAGTGTTCAGTCCTGAAACGGTCTGGCTGTCTGCGACTATATTTTTCTAATTACGAAATCTAATGTCCCGTAAACCATTTGAATCATCCTCGTTTCGGCATATTGCGGACACGATTGTCTAAAACGCTCGCTCTTCCTGCTATTTAAACGAAGCGGAACACCCACAGTGTATTTATGAAAATCCGTTCCAGTCTATTTCCCGCGACATACGTATATTGGGTATTCTTTTTGTTTTTACGAATTAGTCATCTCATTCACCGGTTTAAAAAGAATAGGTTCGATATTTCGTAACCGCAGAAAAGTAAAAACGTAATGAAAAAGGCAGGTGCAGTCATATGAAATAACTTTATGGTAATGTAAAATAAATTTAAATATATAAGTTTTAAAAATTTTTTACCAATATCTGCTGGTTAATAGGTATGTCGGTGGCTAATTAATTAGGTCATAATTTTGTTTTATCCCTTTATATTTCCTGTTGAAACAGTGTTGGAAGCCGCGTCGCCTATTGTTCTCATATCTACGTCATTGTTTAATTATGATCCAGGGGGTGCCTTTGATCAGTTAAAATCATAAAATTGGCGAATGTTGATTCCTATGTTTCCGTCGGATACGTCGCGGATTTTACCAATATTTTTTTTGTTTTGAGTTGAGGCGCCGAGCCGGAGTCGCATTAAATTTAAAAAAGGAAATAAAGATTTAATTACTAAAGTTTTCTCCAAAATTTAATTAGTCTACATATATTTTTTGATACTCGTGACATTAACTCGTCAACCCTCGTCCCACTCGTGGAGAAATTACCAGAACGTTTTGTTCAATCGCCCTTACCACTTTTATTTATTAAATATTTGTTATATAAAGTCAAATTTTAATTATTTGAAAAATTTATTTACATAATTAAATTTTTGTATTTTTACTAAAATAGTTTTGAAATTTGGAGTAAAGGAGGAAAAATTTGGAGAATGAAATTTTTGTTAGTACCTATGTTCAATGTTACATAGAATAAGGAGTTTTCAACTTTTGAATTTAATTTTCATTTCGAGAAATACAGCTTTAACAAAACATGGTTTAATATTATTTAATACTAAGAGTAAAAAAAAAAGTGTAGAGAAAACTTATGTCTAAATTATATAACAATTGTTTCAAAAAATTAAACGTTTAATTTCAAAAAGAGTTTCATTGAAAATTTAAATAATACTTGTGATTTTGTATAAAATAAGTGGTAATTGTTCAACGTAAATGTGAAAGCCATCGACCTCTACGACAGCCGATAACATCGACAAAATCAAAACATCAGTGCTTGAAAATCACCACATAAGTGTTAGAGAGTAGGCCCAAGAGTGTGACATATCGACAATGTCAGCGCATGGTATTTTTAGTGAGTGATATTTTGGGCATGAAACGCGTCGCTGCGGGACTGGTTCCGAAAGAGCTGAATGTTCTTCAAAAAGAGCATCGGAAGCAGGTTACTGTTGACATGGTTTCCAGAGCCGATAGTGAACCAAACATCATGAAGCGCTTCACAACTGGAGACGAAACATGGGTCTTCGAGTACGACATGCAAACAAGTCGTCAATCATCGGAATGACACTATGATGATGAGTTGAACCAGAAAAAAAAAACACGCCAAAGTCGGTTGAAAGTGAAGGTAATGCTGACTTTTTTTTATTATCGAAGCGTGGTGCATTCCGACAGACGGTTAATAAGGAGTATTATCTCAGTATTTTGAGGCGAAAGTATCCGTCGGAAACGGCCGGAATTGTGGAAGGAAAATTCTTGGATTTTGCACGACGACAACGTGCCATCTCACCGAGCTACGATTGTAACCGAATATAAGGCCAAAAACTCAATAAGTACGATCGACCAACCACCTTACTCACCGGATGGCTCCGTGCGATTTTTTTTATTTCCGAAACTAAAATTGCCACTACGGGGTTGCCGCTTTGAAACGATAGAGGCCATCAAACAAAAATTGCTGAAGGAGCTGAAGGCGATACCTTCGGCGGCCAATGAGCGATGTATGGAGGATTGGGTTAAACATCGGCATAACCGTATTGCGCTCGATGGAACCTAAGGTGAAGAGGACAAAATATATTTTGATGAATGAATAACAATTTATGTGCTTTTTTTTACAATCGACGGATACTTTTTGTACGTATAGTATATCTATTTTTCCTAACTGCTCCACTGGGTAAATCTCCACTCCATTAAATTGGGTAGAAACCAGCTGAGGTTTCTGAAACGGTGGGGCTATTCACAATCCCATGCGACATCTCATTGGGGTGAGAGATGATCTCAATTGTTGGAGGTGTGGAGAGGAGGAAGACGCCCCCACATGTTGTTCGAATATTCCAGTTGTTAAGTATTCAATCTTTGAGAGTGTAACAATAGAACCAAAATATATAGCAGACGCTAAATTGGAAACTGTAATTAAATTCCTTAAGAAAACAGGACTGATGTAAGTCTATGGGGACACAATAAGCATTGGCTTCACCGCTCAGGGCTCTACCCCAAAGGTAATAATAATAACAACTACTCCACTGTAAACTCGGCGCGTTTTCTACAGACAGGTTCATTAAATCGTAAACACTCTAATAAATTGTAATTGTTTTGTTGCGGTGTGGAATTTGATAAGGCAGTCTCTTATCGTGTAACCGAGATATATCCCCAGGCGCACTCCCTTGTGCGTCAACGGTAGCCACAACAGACTGATACAATATCACGGCACCGAGTCGTTCGACAGACGTTGCGACCTCATTACAGGTTACCCACCGTCTGTCTGCCTCTTGCCGATTGTTGTTCGCTTTCTATTCGGCGGGACATCCGCCAGAAAATCCACCCGAATAGGATTTCCTTGTCGCCCGTTATTTATACGCGTTGGAATACAAACTTTTTATCGCACAACTTAGTCGTACTTATACATTTTAAATAAATATTCGAATGATAAACATCGAGAGTGTGGCTGCAGGTCTTATGACCCGGCCTCTACACGACACTGCCTGCTGATGATGTTAGACTTCTTCGCTTCCTTGAGGTATCCAGAACTTTACGAGAACGGGTATGATGTGTTCCTGTTCCAATACCTGTTCCCAAAATACCTGTTTTCGACAAGTGACACTCGTATCTTTACTACATTTTTTAATAAGTTCGTAGGATGATATATAGATGGCGCCACTACTGACTGACAAATCAATATGATTTTTAGATACTACCAACCTTTAACTTTACCAATTTAATCATCAGTGGAAAAACTTTCAACAAACAGCATCGTTATATTACTGAAAGGAACACTGGTATTATTGAACTGGTTTTTAAACCATTGGCAGTGGCGTCTAGATACAGGTACCAATCGAGTTCCAGACTTCATTGACACGTACTGTAGTACTGATGATTCAAATGGCTAATTCTAGTCCTTTGATTTTCCATTTCCCTCATTATGTCGTATATTGCTTCTATTCGTATTCTGGGTCTGCAATGCACTTCCTTGTTTGGGATTCAAGCTTCTGGATCGCTTCTACAATCAAGTAACCGTTCGACTGATGGGTTAAAATGGTCAAATTAGACAACTGCATCTGAAAAAACTTCTCTATCCTTTCAAAATCGTTACTAAAATCAATTTTAATTCAACCTGTTTTTGGTCTTTAGTGAACCTAAATTCCGCTTTTCCTAAAATTGTTTCGCATTTTTTTTTTGGGACTATGATCCCTTTAAACCGATTTTTAAGCATTCGAATTCAATTTAAGCATTCGAACACAAGCGACGCTTCGAATAATCGAAACATTTAAAACATTTTCAAAGTTTATAAGCACGACAAATTTCACAGTTGACTTGATTTACAATGGAGCGTTCGAGCGATCGCATTCTATAGATATTCCATCATTGTGCTACTGCATAAATCTTTCTTCCAGAATCTCGTTTAACACTCGCACGTTAATTAGTCTAATGGATCCATTATCTTGTCTTCGGCCCTCGTGCCATTGTGTTTGCGTTATTATCGCAGCATCGATTATTAACCCGGATAATTAGAACGATGGCGTAGGAACTGAAGCACTCACGATGCTTTACCTACTGTATCGTATTCATAGGTTACGATTCGTTAATTGGCAGGTAACGAAGGAAGCTGCTTTTGCGGAGAACTTGACGAATATTTATTCAGAAATCTGAGAATCACCTTCATTACATCCACGTTTTATTAATTTTCAATATATCAAACAACGTACGACGAGTTACTACGCTTGTTGAATACAGAAGTAACAGTTCCAGTAAAATACTCTGTCTGTATAATAATAATCCAGTGAAAATTTTAAGCAACAGTTTTGTATTATCAGATTTTGCTTCAGACTTGGACACAGCGCAACGGATACTTTTGCAAAACTTAAAACACGCCTACGGAGACAGTGTTTTTTCAGGAGCCTAGGTTTTTCGGTGGTTTAAAACATTCTCAGAAGGAAGAGACTCTATTTAGGATGAACCACGCAGCGAAAGGCCTTCATCTTCATGAACCGATGAAAATGTCGGTAGAATACGAGATATTGTGCGTTTAGATCGTTGGTTGACGACAAGAATGATTGGGGACAAGTTAAACTTGAATCACACCACTGTTCATCAGATTTCCACTACAAATTTTTACCATGCGATAGCAGAATGTAAGGAAAATTTAACATGCCTAAATTTTCCGGAAAGTTTAAGACCTAAACACAGTTCACTGGGCAAAGCAAATAAATTAATAGATAGGGCCAAAAAATAAAATTGAAAAGTTTGACGGAGATTGGAGAAAATTGGATTGAAAAGAGACGATTGAACAGAGAATTGGAGACAATTTTGACAATATTTCGATGTTTCCAAGGATAGAGTTTCCAGAGAACTGAAGAGAAAAGGTGTAGACTATCGTAAAAAATGAAATGTCCGAAATATATGCCATATCAGTTAGCTCGAATATCAAGATATTGTCATGCTTGAAGACGCACTCACTTTAAAACTGACAAAGTCATCGTCATAGATGATGAAAAGTATTTTATTCTGAGTAATTCCGATATTAAAGGGATCGACGATTTTTACACCGACAATATAGCAGAATGTTTAAGCAAAAGGCCCAATTTGTCTGGTAAAGTTTTGGTGCAAATCAACTAGTGGAATTTCCACATGTATGTGGGATGAGTTAGAGGGACGTTTGTGGGACGAGTTAGAGGCGAAACTGTCAAGAAGAAGTCAAAGTTCCATGCTTCAGCAAATATTCACAATTGCTTAACAAAATTGATCACCAGAATCATGCTCGAGATAATGTTGTGTTTTGGCCGGCAAACCCCTCAAAATTACCACTCCAAAAAAAAATACGACCCCCCAAATTTCCCGCAGGCTTGTACAATTGAAGATTTATGGACCATTTTGCCACGAAAAGTGTATGATGGAGGTTGAGAAGCCAAAAAGGATGCACAATTAAGTCGAATTTAAATAAAAACCGTGAGATTGATTTTGAATCGGTTGAAGGCTTGATGCGAGATATTTCTAGAAGACTGTGTATTGTTGAAGACCGCATGGACCTTTACATTTGATCTGAAATACAAAGTTTGTTGCTTATAAAGCTGTTAGTTATTACAGTAGTTAATTAAAACAGCACATAAAGAAATGTATGCTAAAACTTTTGAGACATGTTATCAACAGTGGTGAAAAGCCCTGCCATAACAATGCCAATTAAATACATCGCAAAGTTTTCAGAAGATCTCATTTTGTTTCCATTTCATTCGGTAACTGTATCGTACAACAAAAATGCTGTAATACTCAAATCACGACAGCTCTAGAATGAACCAACTTGGTTAGTAAGCACCTACTTACACAACGGAATATTCGAGATTAGTTATAAAATCCCAGGCCACGTATTTAAAGCGAGCGTTTTATTACTCTCCCCTCTTCCAGAGAAAGTGTAGATAAGGATACGCTTTACTGACTCGAGAACTTTGGATTAAGGGTCAGATAAGGTAATCGAGCATTTCTATGAAGAACGGTCTCCCCGTACTCACAATTTCATGCTGATGGAGCAGCCAATCAACTGCACGACAACAGCAATGGATGGTTTAGTGAATCGAATTCAACAATCCCGAAGCACGCCTTAAATTGCATCGATAGATAGATTGAGACCTGACGCGAGATTGTGTAGATATCGGTCACATGTATTTATGTGTATGTAACGAGATTTACTTAACGTTTGGTTGGAAATCTTGATACCTTAGTTACTAAAACGATATCAGACCGATAGAACAAATGAAACCAATATATCTTTATGTTTACAACTTCATAATAGATACATATGTATGCAACTGTTACACACAATGACATTTTAAATATTATTATGATGTTCCATTTTAAATTTGAATACTGGGACTTCCCGAGTTGAAATTGAAGTAGTAGGTTAAGAGGAAATATGCCAGGGAAAATATGTGGCTCAGAACACAGGAAAAGCAACAGCGATTCAGCTGTTGGCAACGTTGTTTCGTGTTATTTCTCATCACTGGAGTGTAAATACTGGCAGATATAACAAAAATTGGAGATCCAAAATGGATGCAATCGGATTCTAAGCCAATTGTCAAAACTGTCAATTTTCTTTATGAAAACGTTGGTCAAACAAAACGCACTTCAGAGCGAAGATATTTGATATAGAATGTCGAAAGTGTTTTAACTTTTAAATTGTTACCAGTCTGGTTTACTTTAACATGTATACACGTTACTTAAAAACACCATGTTAAGTTGAACTATTAATAATTTGTTGGTTTTATGTTTAGGAGCCCAGGTTTTTCGGTGGTTTAGGGCATTCTCGGAAGGAAGAGAGTCGATTGAAGATGAAACGTAGTGGAAGGCCTTCATCTTCAAGAACCGATGAAAATGTCGATAGAATACGGGATTTTGTGTGTTCAGATCGTCTGTTGACGACAAGAATGATTGGGGAAGAGTTAAATTTGAATGACACCTCTGTTTATCAGATTTTGACTAACGAATTGGGCATGAGAAAAATCTGCTCAAAAATGGTTCCAAAAAACCTTTAGCAAGAACAAAAGGACATCAGGAGATAAAGATGTCTTGATGATAAAATGATATCCATTTTATGGAACGTGTCCATTACTGGTGATGAGACTTGGGTGTTTGAGTACGACCCGGAAACCAAGCACCAAAGCATGGAATGGCACACTTCAATCTCTCCAAGACCCAAAAAACCAATAATGAGCAAGTCGAAGATCAAATGCATGTTGATTTGCTTTTTCGATAGCCAGGGAATTGTCCACAAAGAGTTTGTGCCTCTAGGCCAAACAGTAAATCAACACTTTTACAGAGAGGTTCTTGGAAAACTTCGAAAAAGGTTCATGCATGTGAGACCAAACATCAAGAACAACTGGAGGTTGCATCACGACAATGCGCCTTGTCACCTCAGCCCCCTTACTCGCCTGACTTGAGCCCTTGTGACTATTTTGTTTTCCTAAGATTGAAAAATCACTTCAAGGGACATCATTTTGGGACCCTAGAAAACATTCATACGGCTGTAACCGACTAGCTGAAGGCTATTCCAGTATATGAGTTCCAGCACTGTTATGAGGAATGGAAGAACCATCGATAATTCGATTCGAATAAAAACAATTAAAAAATCAGTCTCATTATTTAATTGACACATCTCTTATTTAATACCTTCTTTAATAAACAAAATAAAAAACTTACAGATCTTACTAAATAGCATGGAAAACTTACAAAAACAAAATGATAGGTTCTTCCTGTAATTTCGGAAATGGCTACCATCAAGTTAGGAATTGACACTAACAAATGAACTTGTGATGTTGCGATTAAAATTAATTTTGGATAATTTGAGACGCGTTTGCAGCGATTAGTGCTCAGCCCTATTAGATCTCTCAGAAGCGAAACTTTGTTGCAATGATAGATGGCCGGGATTTAAGACGTCAGTAATTGGAGATAAATTTAATGATAGTTTGTATAATCGGAATGGTTCGGCGTACGACTCTAAGCCAGGCCCGTTATAACGTTAAACTTCGAAATACGGCCTGTAAATGGGAATTAGTTTATGTTTGGTTAGATTTTACGTCTGATCGCTGGCTTATATCATGGCAAACTGATTCGGTTGAGAAATTGGATGGGGGTTTTTGTTGGATAAACTTTAAATTTATGTTCTAAGATTGAATTGGATAATTTAGAATAACTTGGTTATTTCGCATTCGACACCTATCGTATCTTATCGTATCATGACTTAATTACACACGTATCATTACTTAATTTACACACCTCGTAAAATGTAGGGATTATCCCCCTTTTCCATTGTCCAGTAAATCCATCCTTTTTCATTGTCCAGTTCAATGTTTCTTCGGTAGTATCTAGTTGAGCTATACTGTTTACTTGTTAAAAAGCGTAACATTTTTCGTATGCTGTGCCGCGGTGGAACGAGAACTGGCTGAAACATGTGACGTGTACATTTCATATATACATTTAAATTTGCGAAATATGTTTTAATTTTATAGTACCCGATTTAGTGTGCTGGTTGCAAAAACGACACATAGTTTTTGTACATTCAGGGGAAAACGACGTCAGAAAAAAACGTCGACAATTAGTATGGCGAAAGCTGATTCTCAGAACTTACGTTCCCCTTCCTTTTTTTTTCATCTAAAAAACGTGACTTCAACCTACAAGCTGTCTAGGCTTGCTTATCGACCAGATCTCAGTCGGATTCACTTGGAGGACGAATTTGGAGCGGTGGCGGCGGCGCGGCGTTGCCTTGATAACAAAAAAAAAACACTTTCCCCTTTAGCTTTCGCGGTACAGGATCAGCTGTCAGTCGTCGGCCACCCTAAAATATTATTTTCCGAGATTAACTTTGATATAGTCTTCTCTCACCTTCATTGAAAAATTTAACTTCTCTCTTTTAACATATCAATATAATAACATATACAAGACTATTCATAGATTGCATCTTTGCAATCTGTCAACTGTAGATGACAAATTCGACATAAAATGTCCAAAAATGGACGAAATTTGCTTATACTATTTGAATATTTTAACAAGTCTACATATAGCGCCAAGGCTAGAAAATAAATAAGTTTGGTATCAATAAAAACTGATCCTAAGTAATTAAAGAAAAACGCAATTCTGGTTTTCATTTTGCAGTTGCAACTTCTTGTAGGTTTTCTCCTGTTTTCTTCAGTACCTAGCGCTTGTCCTGATAAAACATAGAAACTTTTGGGTTAAACATTTTTCGACATCTAGTAAAATAAAACGCGCCAAAGCCCCATATGAACACATGTAGAGAAAACTGGGCCTGGCTTATTACTTCCATTGTCTGCTGTGCTTTGTTTTCCTTTGGAAATATGCATATCACGTCTGTCGCAAAGAAATCCTGATGTTTCTCGTCGTATTTCGGAGGAAAACTTTCGATAATAAGAAAAACAGCCGGCATTTGCATTTATTATACAGCAGGCGCGTGTTTTTCCGTTCAACCCAGGAAATTGGCAAGGGAGTCATGAGTAGAGTTGGTGCGAGCGCGGAGTGTAACAGGCCCGTAGTCAGTTTACGAATGAAAATGTTAATATGTTCACAGAAACTATGTTGCATCATAGTACATTATTAGATATTATTAAGGTGCTTTTTCATGCAGTCGCTAGTCGCTCGTTTTCAGCGACAAATTAGGTCACGTGGTACGATTTTGAATGTTCCGCCACTTTAAGAATTGTAGCGAAAAATTGCAGCGTTTAGCGACAAATTAAGACAAATGAAATATGTGTATCGAAAGTCGATGTATCGATATAACCACTATATTGTAAAGGTATATGTATACAATAGATTCTGAAATTAGCCCCTCCTTTCCGTTTGGTAGAACTGCTCGTCGGATTATTGTTTCTTTATCTTCTGCAACTTGTTTTGAATATATTGATTCGATTGTTCGAATTACGTTGACGCTGGTAGACCCCGGCAGAGAAAATCTAAACAAAATTTAGCTTTATCGTTACAATTCTTAAATTGGCGGAAAATTAAAAATCGTACCACGTGACCTCATTTGTCGCTGAAAACGAGCGACTAGCGACTGCATGAAAATGCATCCTTATTTATTACCAAGCGCGAATGTCACAGGGCCGACACTGTGCATGTCCTGCCATTGACTCATTGGCCTTCACAGCTCACAGCTGACTTGCATTACGAAAACTGCGCTAGCAATTTTAGTTATTTACGCACGCTGTAACAAACAGTCACCGGTATTGCATCTCATTGATACGTTTCGTTTTTACGTATTCGCCGTGTGTTTAAATAACTTTATAAATATCAATAATAGTTAGTTGAGGGGAAAAGTGAATAAGGGGCCGACGACTCCGTATTTTTCTATGAACTTACAGAAGCCTTTGTTGCAAGCAATATTCCATTAAACAAACTAGAGAACCCCAAGTTACGTACGTTTTTAGAAAAACATATGTAAAGTTTTAGTTGGTACATATCAAGAGTTACCAGAAAATATATTATTATATAATTCATGCCTCAACAATTTCTCATACTGTCCATTGTCAACAGTAGACTTTGAACGGTCTTTTCCATAAGTGATAAACGTCGCCGTTTCACTCCAGAACACTTAGAAAAGCACATAATAATATTATTTAACTACCGCCAACCTGCCATGGGAACCTTGTCTCAACACTGACGTTTGTCGGGTATTTTATCCTTGATTTAACCGTACTATGTGGTAAAAATAATACTATGTTGCTACATAATTTATGTGAACATATTAATATTTTCATTCGTTAACTGACTACGGTCCTGTTACACTTGTTGGAATGATGGAAACTTATAATCAAGCCCCATAGCTCACTCAACTCTAAACAGACAAAATAAGATTTCCATAAATTGAATAAAAATGTCGAAGTCATAGACTGTACTGTAGTTTTTGTAAATTAAAAAACTGTAAATTCTGTTCAGCTGTTTTGTTCTGATAATGTGTTTTTTATTTAACCTTCTCTTAATCTTTTTAGTCAACTGTTTTGTGTCTCTTTTTCGAACGACTCGAGTGGATGAAACTCGATACCGGGTCAGTTTTAAACGAATTATTCTGCAGTGTGGCACCTAGCAATTCGTCATCCGAAGTTGTATCACATAATAAATGTGTATTGCAGCGACAATCAGTTTCGACGGTGACATTTTCAGTAATTGCCAGCTCGAATTGAACCAGGTCGCGACCTTTCCACCCGTTGAATAATTAAATACCAGAGGGTCACCGGGCCCGTTGCTCTCCACATTTTGTTGTGTGGAAATGCGAAAATGGTTGTCAACTTTTCAAACATAAATATGAGAACTCCATAATTAGTTATATTTAAAGTAATAATTAGAACATTATAAAACATAGTGATGGCCCTCAACACGCAGTATTCAGTGTTACAGTGCACCAACAGTAGCTTTGCCCTTGGCCGCAGTGGACGAAACCTGGAATTGTGCTCATTTCTTTTGTAGCTGCAGCTGCGAATGCTTCAATCCAGTCTGTTATCGTTTGTTTGTGTATTAATCTTTATTTTTGTAAATTTAACCCTTTCATTGGCACATTTTTCCTCAACACTTATTATAAAAATAAGAGTGACTACTAGGGTTTTTGGGGTCGCTGATTACAAATCCGAAGTCATATTTTCAAAATTCAAAATGGTTGTTTCAATATACACATGCTTTAGGCTAATTTTACATTTATTTAAGAAAGTTTATAAAGTCGCTAAGTACGATTTGAACACTACAATAACAAAAACAAAAAAAAAACATTCCTTATGTTCCTCCCTCTCGGCGTGACCCAGCACTAACGACGTGGACGTGGGGAAGAAATAGTTCCTTTTTTGTTTTTTTTTTTATTTAAAATTTGTTTGTATTTCTTATTTTTTTTTATATTTTTTTTTGTATTTTTTGGATTTTTAAATTTTGATAATTTTGCAATTTTAAGATTTTTTTTTTAAAAACTAAGCAACGAAAAATTTTGAAAAAAAAAATATGTTACAAACATTATGTTCTAAAATATATATGGAGAATACGTAAAAACAATTTCAGAGCTGTAGCCATATGCGTTACCGAGAAACTGATTTTTCAGTGAAAAAACAGCATTTTTTTCATGTTAAATGTTCATAACAAGGATTTAAATAAATTAATTATTGCAATTTTACACCAAAATTTCATAAATTAGGTACCCAAGAGTAAAAAATACTTTTGTACCTATAGATAGGGCAAAAGGTGTCAGAAATATGAAAAAAACGAGTAAAAAATAGATGGGACATATATGTCCCACCGCCCCTGAAAGGGTTAAAGTCCCACATAATACATTGATAGATTCAATTATCTAAAATTATGATGTTAATAGATTATTGTTAATAAGCTTCATGTTTCATGAATGTGTTTCTTCTGCTTCAGTACCTAAAAAGTTCTTTAAGGAGGTACATTCATAATAAAGGATGAGAGAAAACTTGACAAACATTTTTCTATTGAAATCTAAGTCTCTCAAATGCTGAAGATAAAAAAGGACATTGATTATAAATTTTGATATTACTTAATTGTAAACCTAAGTCTACTGCCTTTAAAAATTGCAATATTCAAGATACATTAGTTTTTTGGTTAGTTGGATTAGGTCCAGGAATAAATAACAAGGTATTCGATTTTTTGCCAACGTTTCGGAGCTTTATTTCTCCTTCATCAGGGCTCAATTAATGTTGTTATTGCAGTCATGTAAGGTGGTAAATTACGAACATTGGCGGTACTATCTATATACATATGTAACAAATGTACAAAGATAAAAACAGAGACGAAGGCCACCAAATTCCTCACAGATTTAAGATACACTAGAGGGTGATTCACTAAAATTGTACACCCCCCCCCCCCCCCTCCCCCAACTGTAACGTTATTTCTGGAGCGGTCCAGGAATTAAAAAAAAAAAATGAATAATCATTTTCTAGCAAGATTTTTTACGTCATATTAAATAAATATGTGATCTTCACACAAACAAATTAATTGAAAACTTATAAATTTACTTTTTAAATGAAACTCCCTGCATATTAGTGGATAATCTAAATCTTCTTATCTTTCTAATATCTGAAATATAGGGTTTCATATACATATCTCGTTTAGTTTTACTGATATTACCAAACATTAAAAATAATATGATATCCTGCAATTAACATTGTCAAAGAAGAGCAAGAATGCACCCATAAGGTGACCCCCTGGAAGTCCTGACCTCACGTCACTTGATTTTTTTTATTGGCTGTATTAAAAATGAAGTTTCACTTTCGCACTGTTTTAACGATCAGGATCTATAAAAACGGACAAATCAATTAACCGTCGATCTTCTTAAAGTGGGACTAATTCTCGATTGATCGCCCAAGTTGGCAACGCTGCGTGCGGCCCGAAGCGACAACGTCGCGCCTAAATTCGGGCGCGGAGAACTGGATAAATGTCGCGGCAAAATGTGTGTGCGAAGAGGGAGGGTGGGGGTGACATCCCTCGACACAGACACCCTCCGCCGACTAGACGGTACGTAGCCTCGTGGCCTCCAGCGGCCAGACAAAGGGGTTTCCGCACGCAGAACGCAGGGGCGGCTCGAGCGGTGGCCGCGGAAAGCGGCTCGAAAACACTTCAAAAGCCTCGTTAAGTAAAAAACGTGTTTTATAATGGACTGTATTTATCACATATTTTATATTTAGTATTTACCAAAGTATGCACTTTCCAAAAATCAGTGACGGAACATTTTTTTCGCTAAAATTGTCTTGAGTGTAACTACGCCTCTGGGGAAATAAAAATAAATTATTTTCGATCCAAAAGTGAATTTCTAAACCATAACAACCTGTACCATAGTTTAGTTTAATATCTCAAACCATTTTTAAGATTCATAATAAAAACTAAAAAAAGAAATAAAAACTGCATCCTGTATCTCGAAAACTGTACATTTGCGCAAAATCTGCGCAAAACTGGTTCCAAAAAACCTTTCGCGGGAACAAAAGGACATCAGGAGAGAAAGGTGTCTTGACTTTTGGATTCGACTGAAAATTATCCAAATTTTATAGAACGTGTCATTACTGGTGCTAAGACTTGGGTGTTTGAGTACGGCCTGGAAATCAATCGCCAAAACATGGAATGGTACACTACAAGGCTCAAAAAAGCAAGAATGAGCAAGTCGAAGATCAAATGCGTGCTGATTTGTTTTTTTGATAGCCAGGGAATTGTCCACAATTGTGCCTCCAGGCCAAACAGTAAATCAACACTTTTACAGAGAGGTTTTTGACAAACTTCGAATAATGGTCAAACATCAAGAACAACTGGATATTGCATCACGACAATGCTCCTTCTTACACAGCCATTTGAGTATACGAATTCTTAGCCAGTAAAAACATTTCTCTGGCTCCACAGCCCCCCTTATTCGCCTGACTTGAGTCTTTGTGACTTTGTTCTCTTCCCGAGATTGAAAAATCACCTCAAGTGATGTCATTTTGGGTACATTCAAACGGCTGTAATCGACCAGCTGAAGGCTAGTACAGTATATGAGTTCCAGCACTGCTACGAGGAATGGAAGAACCATCTCAAGCGCTGTGTGGCTTCCCAACGAAGTTATTTCGAAGGAGACAATACTGAATTGTAATTCTATTCGAATAAAAAAAATTAAGAATATCAGTCTCATTACTTAATTTACACACCTCGTATATAAAATAGATCCCACCCTCCGTTGTGTAGCTTATATGTGAATGCATTGATGTCAGATGTTTTCGATCTTCCATTTTATACTTCATGTCGTGTAGAATTGGGACTTAGATTTCTTCTCGATTTTTTATCACAACAAAATTGATATTTCAACAATCTCCAGACGCGTTTATCTTTTAAAAGGTCTATCATCCCATACCCCTCTTTAATTTTGCTAGTTACATTTCACGAAAAAAATACCTCTTCTCCCTCTGCTTATAATACGTTAGTTAATTTCGTAAACCTTGGCCTTGTGTGCGGCAAGGTCTTTGCTTAATACGTCTTGTAGATATACTTTTTGCGATCATCCTTTTTTCGCTTCAAAAGAAATAGCGTGCGTACTCTGGTATCACGCTGGGTAATGAGGGCATTTCATGCTAAGAAATACTCGTTAGGCCAAATTTGTCAGGGGAGTTTTACTACGCTGTCGAGGGAGTATTGATTTAGGTGTGTCATCAAGTTGGCTCGTTATAAGAAGGCATGGCGACTGAAGACGTACGGTATGTCGGTATTCATTTTTTTTAAATGTCGGATTGTATAGAGGGAGATCCGTTGCGGATTGAGGTTAGGTAGTTGCCAGATTTTCTATTACATATACATATATAATACAAGACATAAAGAAGATAAATAAATACACATTATTGTTTGTGTTAAAGTACTTGTCAATCTTTTTTTGTTTGTGTCCGTCTATATCTAACCTTGTCTTTTTTTCTTGTTTCAGGTAAGTTCCTACCTAATTTACATTTTCAAAGAAACATTTCATGCTTGGTAAGTTTTATTTATTTCATTTACGAGTGACGTCACTTTTCAATGTTCATAACACTAGGGGGTTGTAGCGCACTGTAAATTAAGACATATTTTTTTAGCTGTCAATAAAACATCTAATGGGGCGAAACTAACCCTTAGTTATCCTCCAAAACTACACTTGAAACGAAAAAAATTCGAAAAATTCATTTTCTCATAAAAGAAATATAATAAGCAATGAAAAAAAAAATAGTTTTTCCTGCGGTTTTACATTTCTTTTTGCAAATAAGAATAATTTTAAAAAATAATAAAACAATTAGTTTTGGGGGGAGGTAATTTTCAAGGTAACTTTCGCCTCATTAGACCGTTAACTGGTAGCTAAAAATCTTAATTTAATTTTTCTTTCATTTTACTTTCCTTACTAAGTAATAAATACAGGATGTTCCATTATTAAAGGGCCACAGCCAAACTATAGATTATTTCGGTGAGAATTACGATTTAACCAAATTTACCTTAGTCCAAAAGTTATTGGTAACCAAGATACTGGGTGTCAGTTTTTTGTTTACCAAATTTGGCGATTGGGGGTTTTTTGAGGAAAGGAATTTTAATTTGTTAATCATTTTGATGAATACATAAAAAAATGGTTTGATACCACCTATTGATACACATATTGATTGATATTGATACACCACATATTGATTGATATTGATACCACATATTGGTACCTTGGTTACCAATAACTTTTGGACTAAAGTAAGTTTGATTAAATTGTAACATTTTTACTTAAAAATCTGTTTCCCCTGTGGCCCATTGATAATGAGACACCCTGTCTAGTCCTGCAATAATATTGTATACGACAACCACTTTTATACTGTATACTGTATGTGATATACTATAGACAGTAGAGTGGGCCAAAAACTTTTATTTTTTTCTTTAGTTACCATGGAAATATTGTTCACGATGACAAAAAAAAATAAGCCTGTCAAAAGGGCAGCTCTTAATTTTAAGAGGTGTCTCATCGTGATTTTTGATTTCCCATTTATATAACACGGGATTTTTTTTAACGAATTGTTGTGTTGTAAAAATCAATACATATTTTTGAAGGAAATTAAACGATCTACAAAAAAGGTCTGAAATGACTCGTTTAAAAGTTATTCGAGGTTAAAGTTCAACCTCAAATGGCATAGGATGACTTCCACAATTTTTTATATTTTATCACAAAATAATGGCTCAAAAACATAAAACATCATATTTTTCGCGAGGTTCATTGAGTATTAGGGTAGCCCAAAAAAAACTTGTAATTTTTTTTTCTTTAGTTACCATGAAAATATTGTTCAAGATGACAAAAAAATAAGAAGAGTACGACAAATGTCTCACTGAAAATGAAGAACAGTTGCAATATTTATTGCAAGTGGTTAAAAATCACCGTCAAATATATCCCAATTGTAACAAAAAAAAAATAATTAAACTAATATAGTGAAAAAGTACGTTATAAAATAAAAAACATTATTTTGCAAAATTATTGGAAAACGGCTTTTATTATCTTACGTTACCTAATGATCAAGTGTAAATAAGACATTCAATATTTTTTTAGCATTTTTCTAAGGAATAATTAATTTTTTAAGTCATTACTCAGGTAAAACAAAAAATTTCGAGTGCCAATTAAAATTAAGTATCATAGAAATAAGAAATAAAAAATCACGATTAGACACCTCTTAACATTAAAATTAAGAACTGCCCTTTTGACAAGCTTATTTTTTTGTCATCTTGAACACTATTTTCATGGTAACTAAAGAAAAAAAATTAAAAGTTTTTTTTGGCCCACCCTAGTATACAGAGAGCAGAGAGAGAGAGAGAGACAGAGCAGAGACCATATCACCTTTGGACCGTCAATTGTTTTTATGAGATGATGTCATCCTCAATTTGTTCAAATGGCAACACTATTGTTTGGGGTTCGTTTTAGTAAGTCTAATAGTATTTTTAATGACTGCTTTGACATTTTACCACCTTACATTAGAAAATTTTAGAGAAAATTATAAATGAAGATTATGAAACAGAGGATAAAAATTAATTGTAATATTAAAAATAAAATGCAAGATTAAGCTAACTGGTTCTCAAATTGCCAACCCAATTAAAATATGCATTTTTATATTAGAAATTTGACCTGTTTCATTTTTTTTTTTGCAAAAACTTACTTGTTTGTGTTTTGTTTTATGTGTTAATTTAGAATAAAATAATTGTATAAATTAAAAAATTGTGTAAATTAAAAATGTACTGAACGAATTCGCATAAAGAAACGAAACAAAAGTTGGGTGACACAAAAGTAGGTAATTTTATGTACTTTTTTTTAACTTTTGAAGTAAAACGTATAGTTGGTGTACACGTTGTAACAAAGTTTCGTTGATATTTCTTCTAATGGCTTTTTTTGATGTGAATAATTCATGAGCCTCAAGTCTATATTAAAAGTATTCATGAGATCAACTTTTTTAGTACGTCTATTAGGCTCAAGGAATGGAATAGATCTGAAAGTAGACGTGAATTTTTTGTGTCCCCAGTTGCTTTTTTTCGACCCCACTCGTAAATCCGTCTGGAAGGAAACCACCCAACATTCTGTAATTTTTTTTCCGTGCCCTCTTTTCTTTATAGCATGTTTTAAATGTGCTTAGAGAATTCGACACGACGTCAGCGTATGGTTTAAACTTTAGTCTCCAGACGGTTTTCACTTTTCTCGTTAGAAATTTCCATTTCATTACCCATTTCCTTTTATTATTCATTAGATTTTATAGAGCGCAGTTTGAATGGGCGCTCATTCTCTGCCTTGTCAATTTACAAGGCGGTTAAGACCTTCAGAACTTAAATCTTTGAATAAACCGTTGACTATATCGGTAGGAGCCAATGAATAAATATGTCATTCAAATTTTTATATGTTTATACCGGGTCACACAGGATCGTGGTATACCCCCTTTTTTCATTGTTTATTAAAACAAAGTTTTAAAATTTTAAAACCACTAACGATAAATCTGTTAAGCCAAAATATAATTTTATTAGAATATTCCCTTTCACTGTCGCCATCAGAAACCAGAGAATCCGGGTTTCGATCGAGGACTAGCTTCACATTGTGAGTAAAATGATACGAACTACAAACGTTATTAGAAATATTTTTTTATCTTCATTTTTGGAAAAGTCGTAGCAAAAAACGAATTTTTTTTTCGAAATATAGGTCCCGCCATTTGCAAACGAATCGCTCATTAGATCACATATATTTATAACTCTCTAAATCCAAATATTCGTTTGTTTTTACCTTCTTTCAAAGCAAAAGTGTTTAGAAAGATATTCCCAAAAAAAAAACGAATTTTGGAAAATTATTGAGCTCAAATATTAGAGCGGAATGTTACTATAGGATATGCAAGGGATATTATAAAAGTGTCTGTTGTCGCTTCCGAGTTCCGGTTTCACGGAAGTGACTATTACTTCATCGGTTTTTTGAATTACCCTATATATATATTTCTTTTTTTATTTCTTTCGTCTTTCTGAATCTGCAGATGAGTATATCGTTTTGTATAGTTATCTTCAAAAATAACAAAGATGTACTTCCGACTGTCAGCGCAAATGTTCATTCTTGATTCCTTTTGCTCGGGAGTGACGAGTTTCGGCACCATTTTTGCGCAAACTTTACGCATATTGAATGATTCATGCAAATCTGGCGAACACATTCTCAGTCGATTTCTGTTTCGGCAAGCCCTCGAATTCTTAGATGACGATCATCGCGGATTGATTTACCAATTTTTTCAATGTTTTCGTCCGTTTTTGACGTTGAGGGCCTTCTGGGGCGCGGATCGTCTTCGGTCGTTTCCCGTCCCTCTTTAAACCGTTTAAACCATATAAAAACTTGTGTGCGGGATAAACCTTGATTCCCGTACACTTATTTTAACATTGCATAAGCTTCTGTAAAAGTTTTCCCCAGTTTAACGAGATCCATCTGAACACCTGATCCACACGACTAATTCAAATGACTGCCACAGTCAAACTGAGCGACCCACTGGCTTGTCCAGCGAGCTCAAGGTAAGGAAAGTGTCAGCGGACACAATTCTGTTCAAACTTGTCGCGACATGCTCACAGCGCGCTGGTGGCAGCATCAATTCGGTTATTTAATAGCCACACCTCGTAAACTTCATTTTTGCAATAAAAATCATGTTTCAAAGCAATGTTTAATTTGTCTGGATTTTGGCGCTCCGCCCTACACAAAACACAAGACTATATACATATCTACAGATGTATATATAGATATGAACATATCTACAGAGAAAAATTGAAAAATATATAGGGTGATGGAGTAAAATGATGGAGTAATGGTCACTTCCGGTGATATCGCAAATGTATCAACTAATAATACGCCTGCATATCCTATAATAACACATTACACTAAAATTTGACCAATAATTTTTGGAAAATACGTTTTTTTGGGAATTTCTTCTTATCAACACCCTGTATAATAGTCTCGAGACAAAATTCAAAATTCTTGGACAATGCGTAACCTCAGAGTTTGAATTTTTTTTTCTAGCTCAAAAACGACCAAGAATCAGCAGTTAGACGCTAAATTGGAACACCCCGTACATTGATCGGACTAATTTTGCGATCTCGAGTGGCAAAAACTCCGCCTCCGACCCGTTTGGAGTTTATGGCTCCGACGCGATAGCATTTAATCCGTTTCGGCCCAGAATGCCACTCGAAGCATATCGCTCTTCGGTGCCTCAGAACTGTTCCTATTCGCGACAGAAAAATTTTTAGGGGGACATATTTTGAAAGATAAAGACTTGACCTTTCCGATGGTGTCAATTAAATGTGTCTAAAAAATTGTTAAATAGGCAAAAAACCAGTATTTTTACAAAAAAACACGATTTTTTCGTCAAAAAAATTTTTTAAATCAATTTTTCAAGGGATTTTGGGTCTGCCATGCACCTGGAACCTCAGTAACCTGTGGAATAAATGTCTAAGCTTAAAGGATGCATTGTTTAAATATCGATTTTTCTCCCCTGTGCATCCAAAATGGCACCTCAACTGCAAAATTTTTGCAAAAAACTTCAAAGCCTGTTTATACGAAAATGACTTTTTTAAAAAATTGTCAAGAATAAAAAGTTCTTAAAATCACTTAAATAATACGCTGGAATTTTTTGAGCGATTTTTTTAATTTTGCACTTGTCAATTTTTGCAAAATTCAAAAAATCGTTCAAAAAATTCTAATATTCTAATATTCAGCAAAAAAATATTCATATTCTTTGAGTGATTTTAAGAACTTTTTTATTCTTGATAATTTTTCGTAAAAGTGCAATGTTTTCGAGAAAAACAGAGTTAAAGATCAAATTAAAATCGTATTATGAAAAAGTTCGATATATTCGCACATCTATCATTTGCCAACCATGAACTTTATATTTATTGTAATAAAATCTTAGAAATACTGGGCCGTAGTTTTTAAAGAAAATTGATGTTTAAGTTTCGTTTTCATACACACATGTTTTTATGAGAGGGGCAATACATTTCACAGTAAATCTATTGTTTATCTTCAAATGATATAAAACGAAAGAAAAACACGCTAATGAAGGTAAAGTATTGGTTCTATTTTCATGTATTAAAAAACTAGTAGTTGTAACTTTGAAATATTTGCACGACTAGAATAAACTGATTACGATTTTTTTTTGAATTTTGCAAAAATTGACGTGCAAAATTAAAAAAATCTCTCAAAAAAATTCTGAAAAAATTCCAGCGTATTCTTTAAGTGATTTTAAGGTGATTTTAAGAACTTTTTATTCTTGGAAATTTTTTAAAAAAGTGCGTCATTTTCGTATAAACAGGCTTTGAAGTTTTTTTGCAAAAATTTTGCAGTTGAGGTGCCATTTTGGATGCACAGGGGAGAAAAATCGATATTTAAACAATGCATCCTTTAAGTTTAGACATTTATTCCACAGGTTACTGAGGTTCCAGGTCCATGGCAGACCCAAAATCCCTTGAAAAATTGATTTAAAAAAAAATTGTCGAAAAAATCGTGTTTTTTTGTAAAAATACTGTTTTTTTGCCTATTTAACAATTTTTAGACAAATTTAATTGACACCATCGGAAAGGGCAAGTCTTTATCTTTCAAAATATGTCCCCTAAAAATGTTTCTGTCGCGAATAGGAACAGTTCTGAGGCACCGAAGAGCGATATGCTTCGAGTGGCATTCTGGGCCGAAACGGGTTAATTACGCGCGGTCCGATCTAGCGCGCCATGAAAGCCCCCCATTAGACAATGGAACTGCGTGGGGTCCGGCTGCGGAAGTCGTATTAAACGTCTGATCGTTAGGAGGGCCGCGTGTCGACCCTTCGGGCGTTAAGGAAGCGGGGGGAGCGCGCCACCGGAGGCGACAGGCCGATGGGAACGGAACGGATAACCGTTATTGATCCTGATGAGTGCGGCGGAGATCCGGACCGTCTACGGGGTGATCGAATTTAACGGCGCCCCACTCAGCCGTGATTCCACAAAAAAAAGCTCTTATTTAAGGGGGAGCCTCGTATATTGTTCTTTGCATTATGTTTTATTGCTTAAAAAATTAATTTAAGGTGGTTAGTCACCGAGGTGCGGGGCAAGGGGGAAACTCCTATATCTTCCATGTATAAGAAATCAGGGTTCCAAGTTTCAAAACTGTCCATTTTTTTTTAATTCAAGATGGAACTCTCTGTGCAGTATGTTTGTAATGCACGATAAATTAATAATTCATTATTATATACCAAGTTTGGACAATGAAATAATTTATTGACCGCGTTTTTAAAAGTCGATTTATAGTCGGAAAGTACGGCAACGCTGAACGGTTTGAAAGGTTTGCTTTCAGCAGTTGGCTGGGCTACGATAATCAAACGCTGGAGCTCAGGTTCAAATTTCAAGACAATCGGATGAAAACTTTTCGAGTTCTACTGCCGGCCGATTTTGAAAACACTATTTCGAGAAAAACGCGTTTAAAGTTTCAAAATGCTATAAATCTTAAGTATCGTAAAAATATGGTCCATAATAATTTTTTTACCTTCAGTCTGCTACCCCTGCACCATACAATTGTCCTTCTAGTGCCTTATTTTGCTCTTCTTCATCTCTTTTTGCCGATGTAATGCTGCGTCTGGCTGATGTAATGGTGATTTTGAAGCATCAAAGTTGCTTTTGAAAAATTGATTCGGAAAGAAATTTTGAATTTAGATCGGTACTTGAGCGTTGTAAATTTTGATTCTTGGGATGTTTTGGCATGATTTAAGCCAATAAAAAAAATGGACAAAAAAAATTAAGCCGGGAATAAGCCCTTAACCGTTTCCATATGGGAGTGGTCGATATATCGACCACCAAAAAAAAAAAAGAAATAAACTTGTTATATTTTAGAAAATAGAAAAAAAAATCTGAGTGACATCTTTGACCGTGAAAATGAACATTTCAAGGTCAAATAATCTTTTTAGTAGTTTTACAGTAAAATTGGAGTATATTTGGTGTTGTGAAAACAGATAAAATAAAATAAATCCTGGTAACATTCTCAATTTTATAAATCAACACTTGAAATTATTTAATTTTTAGAAACTTTGGCTGATTTATGTATATTTTTTTATACTTTCCACAAAGTAAAAATTGTAAAAAAACTGTTTTAGAAATTAATGATTTTGAAAATCTTACAATTCAAGCAATTTTCTACTTTTTGCTCTTAGCGGAACCCAGGATCAACAACGTGGATGTGGCAAAAATATGATCCCTTTGGGGTGCTTGATTTTCGTGAGTTCTCTTGCCTCTCACGTTGATGTATCATTTTTATTTTTTTTAACATTTACCATTACCCCCTATTTGGGGTTGGTTTCTGGGAGTTGATTTTTTTCATTCGATAGTTCTTTCAAAATCATGAAACCCGCGTTTTTTTTGGCGGTTCCGGACTTTTGTTGCCCTCTGTGTGCGATTATATATACCGTGTATGTAAAGCCATATCGGTCAGTTATGAAAGAGGACAAACAGAAGTGAGACGACAGATAAGAGGCAACCGCACACGCATCGAAGTTAGTGAGGGAATAAGACCAGCCCTCTCACCACCTGTGCTTGGTGTTAGAACGAGAAGGGTAGCATTCGTCCTTTTTCACAACTGGCCGATGTCGGTTTTACACAAACTGTATATATATTCGGTAATGTTGAGCGTTTTCAGCGATTTAACCCTTTATTATGAAATTTATCGTTTATAATTCGTTGTTTATGCACCGAATTATGTTGTTTGGGCCTCTTAAAAGGTAAAGCCACCAGTCTAGCTTAGTTTCGTACAAAATTTGATGCCAAACATCAAATTCATTGATTTTATATATATTTTTCATATTAATTGGAAAGTCGATTTGTACTGATTTTTTCCCGTACGGAAAAGGTTAAGAAAAACTTAAATTTATCGTTTCGGACTTTTCAAAGTGAAACTAAATAACAATGTAACGTGACGTACATCACACGTGTAGACGCTAGAAAACGTTGGAATTCATAAACAACTTTTCCTGTGCCGTAACTTGGTCACTTCCTCTAATATATATCTCATCGTTTAATTCATGCAAGCTGTATACTTCATGTGTCCCAATTTCGTGCATTCCTGGGCATTCATAACATATTTTTAGACGGGAACCTCTGCTATTTCCAACAAATTCGGCTGCACGAGGTAGCCTTTAGTGCGTTTACAGCACGGAGTTAAAATACAGCCGGTTCTTTTTTATCATCTGTAAAATAACAATATCCGTTAGAAATAATAGTTTCTAGTAGGTGCGAGAAGTGTAAGTTACTACTCTAAAAATAGGGAAAATATCTTACCCATCTTATCTTAATTATCTCATCTTTTTGGACAAATTGGCGGCTCAAAGTATTTCATGCTATGGCAAGGTTAGTAGGAGAAGAATCAAATATACGAGGTGTGTAAATTAAGTAATGAGACTGGTTTTTTTATTCGAATTGAATTACAATTCGGTATTTTGTCTTTCAAAATAATTTCCTTGGGAAGCCACACAGCGCTGGAGACGGTTCTTCCATTCCTCATAGCAGTGCTGGAACTCATATACTGAAATCAGCTTCAGTAACCATCAACCTTCAGCTGGTCGGTTACAGCCGTTTGAATGTTTTCTAGGGTCCCAAAATGATGTCCATTGACTCAAAGACTCAAGTCAGGTGAATAAGGAGGCTGAGGAGCCACAGGAATGTTTTTACTGGCTAAAAACTCGTTTACTGAAATGGCTGTGTGACAAGGCGCATTGTCGTGATGCAACATCCAATTGTGCTTGATGTTTGGTCTCACACGCATGATTTACTGTTTGGCGTGGAGGCACAAACTCTTTGTGAACAATTCCCCGGCTATCAAAAAGCAAATCAGCATGAATTTAATCTTCGACTTGCTTTTTTGGGTATTGGAGAGCTTGAAGTGTGCCATTCCATGCTTTGGCGCTTGGTTTCCGGGTCGTACTCAAACACCCAAGTCTCATCATCAGTAATGACACGTTCCATAAAATGAGGATCATTTTCAATCGATTCCAAAAAGTCAAGACACTGTTCCTTACTGATGTCCTTTTGTTCCTACGAAAGGTTTTTTGGAACTATTTTTGCGCAGATTTTTCTCATCCGTAATTCGTTGGTCAAAATCTGATGAACAGTGGTGTGATCAAATTTAACTCTTCCCCGATCATTCTTGTCGTCAACCGACGATCTGAAAGCACAAGATCCCGTATTCTATCGACATTTTCATCGGTTCTAGGCCTTCCACTGCGTGGTTCATCTTCAATTGACTCTCTTCCTTCTGAGAATGCCTTAAACCACCGAAAAACCTGGGCTCTTGAAAAAACATTGTCTCCGTAGGCATGTTGAAGTTTTGCAAAAGTATCAATTGCGCAGTGTCTGAAGTCTGGAGCAAAACCTGATAACACACCGTTGCTCAAAATTAATATCACTCATTTTTAAGACGCACTAGAAAAAACCGGTTTACGAAAACAGTCACAAAGAACAAACAAATGACTTTAACAAGTTGAAACTTGTACTGGAGGTGCATTACATGTTAACCTATCGCCCTTCCATATCTTTCCCAAAGCACTCTAACGGTAAAACCTTTAAGGTCAGATGAAGCGGGAAAATTCCTCGTTCTTCGTTACTGGCACGTCAAAAGTCACAGATTCGGATTTCGATCTTATTAGATTTCGTCATTGTGACAATTTGACGGCAAGTAATGGAGAACGAGCGTGCCAGTTTAATGGGACCAGACATATTTTGGGAGTCCGACAAAGTCGTCAACTGTCAAATTCCCTTCCCAAAGCACTTTACCGGCGAAGCGTTACCACAGAAGGACTCAGATGGAGCGAGAAAGACTCCTCGTTCTTTGTCACTCACGTGTAAAAAGTCACTAATCCGGATTTCGTATTAGATCTCGTCAGTATGACATATACCGATTCTTTTAGGCAGTGCATTAAATCAAAGTTAATCCAAATTTTAGATGATTTTGTAAGTGGTGGAGCGAAACCGAAATCCACGTGATTTAGCTGAAAAACCGGTCCTCCCACAGCCGACTTTCTAATCGAAATTTCGCGTCGTTCTGTACTCCGAATTTGTGGTTTATTATAAGACCCCACAGGACACACCTATCGCGGCCTCTGGCGCGTCGACTCTCCCAGATAATTTCGCCCATAAATAACCCAACAAATTCAACTTTTGGGTCACGGGGGTGGCCGCCACTGTGCACTATGCGGCCCCAAACGCGCCGCCGGCCCGCCTCAAGGTGACATTCGAGCGGGCGAGTCTTTGTTTTAAAATCGATGACGGTAGCTGGCAGCGGCGACTCGACATTTCGGGGGGTGCATTTTTTTAAGGGAATATTTTATATCAGCACCAAAATTTGATTTTTTTTTTTGTATATTTCCGCCTAATTAACCTTTTCCGTACGGGAAAAAGTCAGTACAAGTCGACCTTCCAATTAATATGAAAAATATATATAAAATCAATGAATCTGATGTTTGACGTCACCGACTTCGGGAGTGGTCGATATATCGACCACTCCCGGACGCAATGGAAAGTACAATGTAAAAATTTTTTAAAATCCCGGAAAAATCAAATTTTGTACAAAACTGGTGGCTTTACCTTTCAAGAAGAAGCCCAAATAACATAATTCGGTGCATAAACAACGAATTATAAACGATAAATTGCATAATAAAGGGTTAAATCGCTGAAAACGCTCAACAAAAGTCCGGAACCGCCAAAAAAAAAACACGGGTTTCATGATTTTGAAAGAATTATTGTATGAAAAAAAATCAACCCCCCAGAAACCAACCCCCAAATAGGGGTGGGGGTAAGTTTAGAATTTCAAATGGACACCCTCAAAACTTTTTGCAGATTCCGATTCTAGGGATAAAAATAAGAACCTTTTGTCCCAAAAATTTTTTTCCACTCGGCATAGATGATGCTCCAATCGCAAAAAAATCAAAATAACCCTTTCCCCATGGCAGTACACGTGTCTAAGATGCTCGAAAAGGTTTGTGCCTACTTCTTTAAGAACAGGGTTTATTTCACAGGAAAATTAGGTCAGAAATATTCTTGAACATCCTGGACATTTGACTACGAAAATTTGATTGACAAACTTTCTTATTTTTACTCCTAGAATCCAAATCTGCAACAAAAAATCAAAATTCTGTACAAAACTTCTTTTTTCAAAATTTTTTTTTGGATTTTTAGCTTTTTTGGCTCCGCACTTCCGTCTACCCTAATTCCACGCAGTATTATTTTATTTTATCTGTTTTCAAAACATCAAAATACATGGATACACCAATTTTACCGTAAAACTACTAAAAAGCTTATTTGACCTTGAAATGTTCATTTTCACGGTCTAAGATGTCACCCAGATTTTGTTTTCTATTTTTCCTGTATTCAGCTCATAATTTCCCCCTAAAATATAACAAATTTAATTTCTTTTTTGGTGGTCGATATATCGACCACTCCCGTACGGAAAAGGTTAATATATAGGATCCATAATTAATAAACCTCTACCGATAATTAATTCTTTTAGCACTTAAAATGTTAAAAAAAGTCACAAGAAACAGTAAGCGAATACCTAGGTAAGTAATGAGCGAGCTCCAAACACGTTTAATAATATCCAGAGTCATTAATTAACCTCCTGTAATAGTTAATAGACTCAAGAAAAAACATCTAACACTACCCTTGTTTAAATGCTACAAAATATCGGGCCATCAAAAAAAGTCATCAAAATTATCGTCATCTTAGTTACTAATCTTAAGTTTATAACCACATACTGCAGTAGGTATCCACGACATTTCGTTCATTTCTTCAGTTTTGTTGACAATGCGTTGCTGAAAGTGTTCCATATCGCCAACGGGAGTTTCAAAAATTGCATTTTTTAGATAAGGTCAGAGAAAAAAATCATAGGGGGTCAAATCGCAAGATCTAGGAGGCATATGGTCTGCGCGTTCAGACTAATTATACGAGCTTCGAAAAATTCGCCTATATAATTAATTGTTTGCCTAGTAGTATGCGCACAACGTCTTGAATATAACCGTCTTGCGACTCGTCGTCATGCAACATGTACAAAAGATGTTAAGATTTCTAAATGGTACCCCTCTGCATTCGGTGTTGCGTTAAAAAAATAGGTCCAACACTCCTCCTTCTGATCACAGCTGTCCACATTCCAAATGTTCGTAAGGACAATGGAGTTTCAATATAAATGTGAGGATTGCCTGAACTCCAAAGTCTCATATTCTGAGAGTTAACGTAGCTAAAAGATGGAACCAAGTATCATCACTTAAAGAAACTTTTTTGAAGACAGCATCGTTATTGTTAAAATGGTTAATAAAGCATTCAAACTCAGTTTTCTCAACTATACAGTAGAGCAAACTAAAACTGCTGTGAAAAGTGCTGCTGTGTTCTGTGCTACCAGAAGATTTTAGTTGTCTCTGAAGCTGGTAAAACTGCGGATAGCAGTGCTACGTGTGCATAAATCAAGAAAGTACTCCTCCAATCGCTCAGGCACGAAAATTTGGCGTTACCAATTACAGTAGCAAATTTTTCGCCTTCAGTGTACTCCCTTTGGCGATCTTTACACCGCTCCATACGACTTTTCCATTATTGAAATCAGTACTGGAAATCCGCTTCTGTCAGCTGGTTCACAACCTCCGTCGTTTTTGCTTTAACCGCTTCCACACTTTCGAATCTTGTCCCCTTCGGTGTCATCGTGTCTAACGAGCCTGGATCAGTCAGTGTTGTTTAGAAGCTCAGCGCAAATGTTCATTCTTGATTCCTTTTGCTCGGGAGTGAGGAGTTTTGGCACCATTTTTGCGCAAACTTTGCGCATGTTGAACGATTTATGCAAAATCTGACGATCACATTCTTTGTCGATTCCTGTTATTTCAGCAAGCCCTCGGATGCTTAGACGACAATCTTCGCAGATCAATTTACCAATATTTTCAATGTTATCGTCCGTTTTTGATGTTGAGGGCCGTCTAGTGCGCGGATCGCCTTTGGTCGCGTCACGTCCCTCTTTAAACCGTTTAAACCATTCAAAAACTGTGCAGGATAAACATTCATTCCCGTACACTTCTTTTAACATTGCATAAGCTTCTGTAAGAATTTTCCCCAGTTTAACAAGAAACTTGAGATTAACACGTTGCTCCATCTGAACACTTAACATTTTTTCGACGCGTCACTGGTACGTAGACTAATTCATACGACTGCTACAGTCAAACTGAGCGACCAACTAACTTATCCAGCGAGTTCAGGGTGGGAAAAGTAGCACATTGTCGCGACACGCTCACAGCGCGCTGGTAGCAGTAAGAAAATGACAAAATTTTTTCGTCGATCTAACATACCTACTTTCTTGTTTCTTATGCTTCACGTAACGTCGACGACTGAAGCAGCGCCTCAGCCTCGTCTCCCCAATCGGCGCCACTGGCGATTCGCACCACGAGGGATGCGAGCCTCTTCCGCCACCGGCACTATCTTTATTGGGTCCAGTCGTAAAAAATCGCAGTAAATCCGGTCGAAGTAGTCCGTTACATCGCGAAAGCGGTCGTAAAACGTCGACAAAGGGCGCTAGGCGAATTCGTCTCCGCTCAAACCGTATGTAAAAACCGTTTTCTTTGAGGAGTCGTAATAGAATCGATGAATCTAACACGCATTCGGGCTGCCGACGCCGACGCGAACACTCGCATAAAAGTACAGTCAGCGACGAAAGCCATCATACCTTTTCAAGGTTGCTTAAATCCTGGGAATTTTTGTGCTACAGTATTTTTTTTGCTTCCGATCAGATTATAACTTGTTAAATTCTGCGTTTAATAAGCTCAAGTTGAAGGTAATATGATTGTGTGAAAAGATATCGCTTAATAAGTTCAATAGCGATGTTTTCAAAAAACCTTGTATAACTCCGAAAATATTAAGTCCTTTTCAAAGTCTTGGACTCATATTAAAGAGAAATTTTCAGAGCATATGAAACATAAAAAATTCTCCCCCCCCCTTCTTCTTCTTCTTCTTCTTCTTCTTCTTCTTCTTCTTCTTCTTCTTCTTCTTCTTCTTCTTCTTCTTCGGTTCACGTGTTAGGCTAGTTGCCTGTTACGATACCCATTGTTTTTGCGGTCTACTTACACTTCTTCTTCCACCGCATGTATACTTTAAGGCGTTTAGAGGCAGCCTTGATGTCTCCATTCTCTCTACGTGATGCTTCCATATTTCTTTATTTTCTTTTATTCTGTCATTTATATTAAATATGTTTTATTCATGTCTTATGATTTCGTTTCTAATTCTATCAAGTTTTGTACAACCCTTCACTCTTTTGAGGAATTTCATTTCTTGAGTCGGGATTCTATTTTCTAGCTTTTTATTCATTACCCAAGTTTCGCTGCCATATGTAAATGTTGGTACTGCTGGCATTCTGTAGAATTTTATTTGTGTCTTTCCTAATCATGTTTTTTAAACTTCTTGTGATTGTTCCACATTTCCCATTGTTGAAAGTTGAACCTAAAATTCAAAAAGCCCGGTACGCCACACATAACTCTAAAAAAATTAACAGATTGATATCCCCGCTGTGTTTAATTAAAACTATAGTAAAGGATGGTACAGTTTTTAGTTTTTATGATGTTTTGGGTACAACTTTAGAATTTTTTACTGACTAGGAATTTTTTTCTAAAATGGCCAAGTTAATCAGATAGAAACTGAAGATTTCCATTTACTACGAGCCCAAGAACTTTGGAAAGAATTTAATATTTTCGGAGTTATTCACGTTTTTTTGAAAACGTCACAATTTTACTTTTTTAACAATATATTTTCATAAAATCGACATCAGCTTCAATTTGGGCTTCTTAGACGCGGAATTTCACAAAGCAAAAATGCAATTTATCAATACTGTAGTACAAAAAAGTATATTATCAGAATTTAAACAACCTTCAAAAAGTGGGTGTCTGATGACTTTCGTGGCTGACTGTATTTTCCGGGAGTCAAGGCAGGGGCGATAAAATATCAGTGACCGAGCGCTTTTTGTGTGGACGGCGAGGGACGCCAGTTTGGAGAGAGAATTTCAAAAAGAAAAATCGAAATATTGTTTTATGCAGGGATACCGATAACGGTACCCACTAAATTTACACCGAAAGAAAAGTTCATTTACTACTTCTACATCGTGTATTTCCGCTGAATTTTTTTTTTTAAATTATCATTACCTAACTAGGCCTAAAATGTTCTCAAACGTTTTGGATTTTAAGATTTTAAGTTTAAGCGAAAACAAATTTCAGACTCTCTCTGTTAACATTCTCTGTGTACACGATAACTTAGGAATGTTCTGAAATATCAACTTAAATTTAAAATTCTTAAACATGTATCAAGTTGTACTTTAATGTGAAAGATATTCATGTGACGTTTGTTCTTGCCAGTTGGCATAGTGCCATTACAGACAAATCACATACAGACACATAATGTGACGTGTTGTTTTGTAAGTTTTTGAGACAGAATCATTTATATATCACATTAATAAGCCTTTACTACTATGTCCATTTCTAATACAATAATTATGACCTATATGGCTTTATAAAAGTCGCATGAGTCATAAAGGTCATACAGATCACAGAGTTCAATCATATAAGTCACATAAGTTCTTACATGTGACACATCATGTTCTTACAGATCATAAAGATCACATTAGTCATTAAGGCATTAGTCATAAATGCCATGAAGGCCACAAAAGGTTATATCCAAATCTCACACGTTTAAAAAATATAAACTAAAGTTATAAAAGTAAAATTATGTAAACTAAAGGGTTTAGTTTACATAATTATGGAAAAAATTAGATGTGGAAGAAGCGAAAGAGCATTTAAAGAAAATATAGTGAAATTCTAAATACAAAAATGTTTAAGATGAATACATATTAGGTGCGTTTTTCCACTGTGTTTAGAATTTACCTTTTTTTTTTTTTTAAACTGAAAGCAATTCAATAAATGCTATTTTCGCAATTGATTGTGTAACTTTTTCATTTTTGAATTTATTGAAAAATGGTAGGATTTGAAACAAATGTTTATTTTGATTAGTTCTACATGCTATTAGAAATATGACTCAACTTATGAATCAACCTGTAGAAAAGAAAATACTAAAACCTGAAAACTAACTTCCACTACTTCCACACCAACCGCTTTTTTGCAACTGCAAGTGCAGTTTCGAATAATAATAAAAATTCTCCACGCACCACAGTGGGGCAAACTGGTTATTTAGGATTGCAAAATTATGTCTGTTCGTAATGATAGATAATTTTATATTACATGAGTTGTATATGTATTAAATAAGTATAAAGAAGGGTATTAAAGTTGTTTAAAATTACAGAGATAGTTTCAGTTAGGAAAAAAAGGAGTTAATATAACTTACAAAATTTTGCATATCCCTTAGTTTTTTTTTATATATACATTTATTTACATTATTTTTATATTTAATTCTGTTCAAAAGAAACATAATTAAATTACAAAATATATAAGATAAAAATATTAAAAAGTCGCTGATTTTCAACTTTAATTTCGTGAAACTTACGTAGACTGTTCTGAACTGAGTTGAACTGAAAGTTTTCATTTCTTCTTCAACGTGATCATCTTCGAAATCGATATTGTTCTGTTTCCGAAACATTTTTTTAGTACACATGATTGTGGAAATTAATGTATCCAATGTAAATAGTAAATTGTGAAACAAATTTTTGCCGCCAGTCTTAGTTTATCGCAATTATTCTCTGCAGCGAACTGTTCCAGAAAAAATTAAAGAACTTTTTCAGCTGCATTTGGCTGCATTCATATTTGGTACAAACAAAAACTATACACCTCATTCTTAATATTTATGTCAAAATTAACATAAATACATGCGAATTTCGTAAGTATTTCATTAAAAAACAACATAGAAAATTAATTTACACAAAACCTCTTAAAATAAATATTTTAAAATTTCAGAAAAATATATCTTTTGAATATTATAGATTTATGTGTTATGTGGATACAGTTATAACAAATGGAATCCCATATTAAGCTTTTAAACGTTAGATAGGAAGCGAAAAAAATCATGCCCTATTTTGACGTTATGCTCAGCCTAACAATTTCCATCATTTTCCTTGTTTAAAATAATCAATTTCAAAAGTAAAAATGTAGATTTCAGCTCCTTTGGACATTTATATTGACATTAACAATAGTAGCAAAGATTTATCTGCATTCTGTTTTTCGACTTTTGCACTCCTAGATTAACATTTTGCCCCACTGTGCGCTCCTTCCGGTTTCCTTAATTTGACTGAAAACATTTAACTTCTAAAGAAAGATAAAAAGGTAGGAGCCAATTACTTTCCACAAAACTATGCTATTACGAAAGTACAAACGCAAACACATCACTGGATTTTATTGAAGTACCAACTTGATAGCAGCAGACATTTTATATATTCGTCCTCTATTCGTCCTTCCGGTTTAGCCCGTGGCGCACCCCTCCACGGGCAAAGTCGCGATTTATCCTCTCTACCGAAAGGCAGATAGAGAAAGTTGTTGTGCTTTTATCGGGAAAGCTTTTCGACAGTAAAAGTTAGCATCCCTCTCGCTTTAAGGTCCCAGCGTCCCTTTACAGCGGCTGCTCTCTCGGAAAGAATCCCTTTCCGTTTTCTACAGAGTGATGTAGAAAAATACTGATAAAAAAAATAGTCGCAGATCACAGAATTACATATAAAAAAGTTAATTGATAGTACTGTAGAATTACACCAAATGTAGAATTCTACCAAATTTTAAAATACCCTATTCACAAACAGATAGACAGATGTTAACGACTTCGTTAGGAGCTCGATGTTACGGAACAGTTAGTCCTTTTTGGAAAAAAATCGTGGTCAAAAGGCAATAATGTAATACACTAGGCTCAGAAATTAAGGGATATAAAAAAAATCACAAAGTAGATTAGGACATGTTTAAGCTCAAAAAACGTGACCCTATATTTTGTTTTCAAAAGTTTTACCGTTTGCAACAAGAAAACGGTTCGTTAGATCGTAATGTAACTTTACATAGTTTTTGGGGGTATACTCAACTGTAAAAGGCACACGCAACATTTGAATTTCAGCCGTTGATGTTCTGAAAAACCATTAATTACCTGTTTTTTTCCTATTTTTTCCTGTTTTTTCAAATTCATGTCAAGGGTAAAAAAAAATTCTCCTCAAAAATCGCAGCAGAACCTTGTAGAGCGTTTATTCCAGTTTTCAGAACTGCCCTTAGATTTTCTGTGCTACCGTTGGTTGCTGAGATATCGTCGATCAAAGACAAAAGGGTCCTTTTTGATTTAAAGTTCGATATCTCAGCAACAAATGGTCGATTCGAGATTTAAAAAAAAAAGCAAATTGAGGTTGAATAAACAAGCTAACCGGTCCATACCATGGCTAAGTTAGAAAAATTTTTTTCAAGCTCGTGGACTTGAAAAAAAAAAAGCAAAAAAATTCGTAAAATTTTCTTCTCACACTACTTCCTAAAACTGCGCGAAACATGTAGCTCTAATTTTTTTTTTGTCGAAATATCTCAAAACTAGAAACTTGAAGCTTCAAAATGCTTTTTTTAGACCTCGATAAGATCATTTTTCTCTGAGATACAGCATTCTGAAAAATCATTAAAAATTCGGAAACATTTTTTGACCCTTTTAATTTTTTTCCATTAGTGTATAAAATATTTTATATATTTGTATTGCATAATCATACATTTTGATCCATTAAATAGTATGGATTACTAAGAATATTTCTAAAATAAATTTTATATTTCCATGTTCTTTTCGGCTGAGGGAAAAAACCTATTTCTTCGCATCCGCATACGAACGTTTTTTCTCGGTGTAAAAAGGTCGTTCCAAGGAGTTCCCGACGCGTAGTCTCGTTTATCGCGTTCGATTCTTTCTCTGCCGGCTGACCTTTTCGAATATTTCCAGCGCGTCCTAGACAGTAGGTCGTTTCGAGGATAACCGTCTGTCTGCTGGGTGTTGCAACCCTGACTAATTAATTTTTAATCGACGCCGGTGCGACGCAATCGATTGCAGCGGGAAGGGTGACTTTTTAGGTTAATTTCTAGCTAGTTCACATCGTTTTTGCGCCTATGGATTGCATGACAAGTCTGGTCTCGTCGAAGCGGACATTTATAAAAACTACAATTATTTTTTTGTGTTCTTCGTACCATACAATAAACCTCGTTTTCGTTACTTGGTTTATGAATTCTGTGAAGTAATTTAAATGAAGTCTGTTTCAATGGATTGTTACCTCCAACACGTTATACAGTGAGGTCCATAAGTGACGGATAAATTCATCATCTACGTAATTTACCATTTATGAGTAAAATCACATTGGATGATTTTTAATAATAATAATAATAATAATAAAAGAAAAAAGAAAAAAAGGCGCAGCGGGGGTGTAAACATCAACTGACAATCGACGCTGTGGTATTGAAGCAAGCCCAAGTAAGAAGAAGAAACCTGCATATGTGTTACATCGACTACAGCAAGGCGTTCGACTCGGTACCTCACGACTGGCTACTTAAAGTCCTGGAAATTTACAAGGTCTGCCCTCGGATAAGAGCTCTTCTCCAACATCTTATGCAGTCATGGAAAACAAACATTTGGGTCTCTGGAGGGAACAAAGGTCAAGTTGAGATCAAGAAGGGAATCTTCCAAGGTGATTCACTCTCGCCGGTTTGGTTCTGCTTGGCACTCAATCCATTATCTACACTACTCAATAAAACAACAGCTGGGTACAAGATCAACATGAGAAGCCGAGCAACACTCACTCACCTGCTCTACATGGACGATCTGAAACTATTCAGTGGGACCAAGGCAAATCTCCAGGCCCTCATTGGAACTACTAGGACCTTCAGCGACGACATCAAAATGTCCTTTGGCCTGGATAAGTGCGCCACATTGAGTATTGTGAAGGGAGCACCTCATAACAATCCAGAGGTATATGCCGACATCCATCAAGTACCACCGGAAGAGCAATACCGTTACTTGGGAGTGTGTCAAGACGGCAGGATCAACCACACACAACTGAAGAAAGAATTCCAAGAGAAATACAAGAGCCGCGTGACAAAGTTGCTGAATACGCTTTTATCTGGAGGCAATCTTATCAAAGCCATCAACTCGTGGGCTGTCCCAGTGCTGACATACTCTTTCGGAATCGTCAAGTGGTCCGTTACTGACCTTGATGAGCTCGACCGACTTACCAGGCGGCTCCTAACTAAGTTCAGGCACTTACACACTAACTCTTCCGTAATCAGACTCTACCTGCCCCGAAGACGAGGTGGGAGAGGTCTATTGAACATCAAAAATCAGTGCCTTAATCAAGAAGCTTCCTTAAGAAGAAAACTGCTAACGAACAGGGACCCGCTAATAACAGCAGTAGCAAGAGAGGACGCTGGATACACGCCTTTGAGCCTGGGATGTGAACTTATTCCGGTCGACGTACCAACAGAAGAGGAGCTCCGGACCCAGTGGATGGAACATGCTTTGCAGGGACGTTTTCCGAAAATGCTACAGCCAGACCACATCGACAAAGAAAATTCGTTAAAATGGCTTACCGACGGCTATCTGTACCCCGAGACCGAAGGATTCTTGACTGCCATTCAGGACAGGGTTATAAAAACAAGAAATTACCAGAAGAATATCCTGAGAGACGACGTCGAAGACATATGTAGGAAATGTGGATCTGCAGGCGAAACTATAGAGCACATAATAGGAGGGTGTCCCGCGCTAGCAGAGTCAGCATATCTCGGCAGGCACAACCAACTTGCGAAGATGGTCCACCAACAACTGGCACTCAAGTATGGCCTGTTAGCGACGGCTCCGCCATACTACAAATACGCCCCGGAAGCTGTGCTGGAATCGGAAACAGCAGTGATGTACTGGGATAGGCTAATCATCACCGACCGAACAGTGGACTTCAACCGACCAGACATTGTACTGATCAACAAGGAACAACGAAGAGGGATCATCATAGACATCGCAGTCCCACTTACTCACAACATTCAGAAGACTGAACGGGAGAAGATCGCGAAATACGAAAATCTATCAATCGAGCTGAAGCGCCTATGGAAACTGGAGAAGGTGGAGACGTACGCCCTAGTTATATCGGCAGAAGGCGTGATGACGACCAGATTCGCCAAGAACATCGCTGCATTAGAACTGTCTTATAATATTATACGAAATGGCCAGAAGGCAGTTGTACTACAAACTTGTCACATTGTTTGAAAGGTTTTGGGACAGGATGAATTTCGTCCCCTCGCCTGAGCCTAATTTCTGCTGGAGGCGGGGATGAGATATCAAGCCATCACTGTCTGCAGCAGGAATGGGTGAATGTTTCCCAGCGTTTACGCTGAGAAGTGTGACTAAAAAGTCGGCGAAATAATAATAATAATAATAATAATAATAATATGATGGAGGCTAATACTCAATATCCTGAGAAGGTGAACGTTTGGGATGGAATTATAAATTCTCAAATTATCGGACCATATTTCTTTGATGGCACATTGACTGGCGTAACATTAATTATGATGATCTAATGGTCATCATAATATTTATCATGATATTTATATAAAACAGACAAAACTACGATACTTTGGATGAAACCAAACCCATCACACCATATATAATCAACATGTAATTGAATAGGGTGTGCTTCAAGGAAAAATAATAGAGCCCCTCTTAGTATGTGATGTCTTATTGGCTATTTCATGCAGTATATTCAGTTGTGTTGTCAGGACGAAATTATTTGAAGGAATGGGGGAATATCTATATAATTAATTATAAATTGCTAATGTGATATTAACACCATTAAGGCCGTATATAGTAAGGAAATACACAAATGATCATCATAATATCTATAAATAATCAAATCATCATAATATTTATCATGATATACATATATAAAACATAAGGGTGTGCTTCAAGGAACAGTAATAGAGCCGGTCTTATATAGGGGAATATCTAATTAATTATAAATTACTAATGAGACATTAACACAATTAAGGCCGTATGTAGTCAGGCAATACACAATTACTATTTTTTTTTTTTTCATCAAGTGAAGAACATATTTATAATGCAATACTTTCAGTGAAATGTTACGGAAAGAATAACCTGAATAATATTTTGCTTTTAGAATACCATGGAGTTATCTTTTAAAAACCACAAGAAATATGACCCCTCCCACTGTGTTTTTTTTATACAAGTACATATTAACAATGAACGCTAGAAGAAATGAATAATGATGTACCTATCACTGATAATAGTCGACAAACTTTTTGCCGGCCTTGGAAATATATTAATTTTCCAGAGTGGAAAATAATTATCTAATACGAAAAAGACATACTAGCGGAAAACAAGTTGGGCGAAGACGGAACTCTTGACGCGTGAAACTTAATCAAATTTAGTCGGTCGCTTACCTTTTTTTCTCCTCGATCAATACACCTTACTTATCGGAATTAGGAAATTGCCTTTTTTTATATGTATGTTTGCCAATATATGTTCATTTTCGTATTTCCACATTACTCGGACCTTAAACATACATGTTTAGTTTTCCTCGCCCAAACACACACCTTTCTGTCATAATCAATTACTGGGACATGTTTAATTAATAGTCCTTCAAACTTAAAGTAATTCAAAAGTAGTGACGATAAAGTGAGGAACGTATTTTATAATAACATTGTAAATTATACAAGTTGTATTATAAGCAAAATAAAGAAAAAATATCGCTAAATAAAATATATCTGCTCTTATGTCACTACTGACTATCTAAACTTCTGTGGAAGGACGTGATGGCTGTGCCTGATGAACATCTGGTTACGAAGGCTCGTTTTATTATTTTTTTGGTTGATATAATATATAATCAAAAATATTTAATTCCGTAAAATGTGTAAGAGTGATGTATTTACTGTTTGTAAAACTAGTTTGCCTACGAATCTTCTTGTTACTGTTGTATTAATTTATTGGAATTAACGTCGGAAAACTGGCCTTGAATAAAATAAGTCAGTGGACGGACATCAAACATCAGCGGATAGAGTGGTATCTTCTGTGCAAGAAGCAGTTGATGAGGTATAAGAAATTGCCGCTTCATTTTGACGAAAGTTACATAATAAACGTGATGAAGGGACTACTCCAATTTTGTCATTTTGTTGGAATACGAGGTGTGTAAATTAAGTAATGAGACTGGCAACGTAGCGCCCGACTGAGCAACGCTACGGGACTTAAGGGGATAGGTTAACGTATAGTGCACCTTCAGTACAAGTTTGAATTTGTTACAGTCATTTGTTTGTTCTTTGTGACTGTTTTCGTAAACCGGGTTTTTCTAGTGCGTTTTAAAAATGAGTGACATTAATTTTTAGAAACGGTGTGCTATCAGGTTTTGCTTTAGACTTGAACACAGCACAATGGATACTTTTGCAAAACCTCAATACGTCTACAGAGACAGTGTTTTTTCAAGAGCTTAGGTTTTTCTGTGGTTTAAGGCATTCCCAGAAGGAAGAGAGTCGATTGAAGATGAAACACAGCGGAATGCCTTCGTCTTCAAGAACCAATAAAAATGTCGTTTAAAAATAGAACACGGGATCTTGTGCATTCAGATCATCTCTCATTGTTCATTAGATTTTGACTAACGAATTGGGGATGAGAAAAATCTGCGCAAAAATGGTTCCAAAAAACCTTTCGCATCAGGAGAGAAAGGTGTCTTGACTTTTTGGAATCGACTGAAAATTATCCCCATTTTATGGAACGTGATGAGACTTGAGTGTTTGAGTACAACCCGGAAACCAAGCGCCAAATAATGAAATGGCACACTTCAAACTCTCCAAGACCCAAAAAAGCAAGGATGAGCATGTCGAAGATTAAATGCATGCTGCTTTGCTTTTTTGATAGCCAAGGAATTGTCCACAAAGAGTTTATGCCTCCAGGTCAAACAGTAAATCAACACTTTTACAGAGACGTTCTTGAAAAGCAACTGGATGTTGCATCACGACAATGCGCCTTGTCACACAACCATTTCAGTAAACGAGTTTTTTACTAGTAAAAACATTCCTGTGGCTCGGCTCCTTATTCGCCTGACTTGAATCCTTGTGACTTTTTTCTCTTCCCGAGATTGAAAAATCACCTCAAGGGACGTCATTTTGGGACCATAAAAAACATTCAAACGGTTGTAATCTACCAGCTGAAGATTATTCCAGTGTACGAGTTCCAGCACTGCTATGAGGAACGAAAGAACCGCCTCCACCGCTGTGTGGCTTCCCAAGTTACTTTGAAGGACACAATACTGAATTGTAATTTTATTCTTTATGAATATTTATTCTATATATTTTCTATTCTATATTTATTCTATACGAATAGAAAAAATTGAAAAAAATCAGTCTCATTACTTAATTTACATACCTCGTATGTGTCTAATGAATACTTTTTCTGTCCATCTATTTTTCAAATAGACATTTCAAATTCATTTTTTGCTTACTGCGATTAAAAAAAATATATCTTCTTTTCCCTACCCAACATATTCTCTAAGTCTGTGATCTATCTCGTCAGTTACCTCAGAAAATTTACTAGATATTATTTTTTTTACGAAAACAAACAGTCCTTACTTTCAACCTTACATATCTCCTTCCACCGTTGTCCTATTCTTATTCCCATTTTTTTCAATGTCATCTAACAACTAAGAGTAAAAACCATCACTTTCTTCCGTTGTGCCCTACTCGACCCTACACTGAAATATATCTCTTCCGTTAAGTACTTCCTCAAGTTTGATGTAGTTTCCTTATCTTCCCAAAGATGTTATGTTTTCAAAGTTTTCCTCGTACTTTCAGCAGGAGCTGCCCACTCTTCTCTACAAGACAGAGCGGGGTTATGGAGATAATAGCATTGTATCTTGTGAATATGCGTAGGCGTCTTTATTATACGGCGTCTCGTCGCCACGTGGGGTAGAAAGTAAAAAGAGATAACGACTCTAGTGCGAGAGAATGAAATAATAACTAGTCCAGGGCGTTGTGCTTCCCAATGAATATTTGATCATTCATCAAATAGCACACTGGCTTTTTCGGGACAAAATACTACATATTTATCCAAATAAATCTCAGTATAAGCTTAAAAAGATAGCTTTCTTTTTTCCGTAGTGAATAAAAAAACTGCAATCGTTGAATAAAGCGTCAATGGACCTAAAATGATTTTATCCAGTGCACCCGTATTATACAAGTATGTAATTATAATAATTCTTGGTAAAATATAACGTAAAAAAATGCGTAGACGAAAAAATCTGCTACGTAGATAAGCGCTTATCATTACTATCAATACGATGTATTTGCGTAGTTTTTGTCTGTGTACATAATGCCTTTCACGGTAATATAACTGAGTAAAGAATGATATTAAAATAAAACACGATTTTTGCGCCTAACTTTTGGATTCATCTAAAGCAGAAGGAACGGTGCATCGTATTGAGGCCTAAATGAAACTATTTATTTTACAAATTAAGAACATCCACGAAACATAATTTAGATATAATACAGTACGTAATAGAAATAGGCTTTTAACAAGAACTTTTGGTTACTTAGGAATATGCTTCTTCTGCGTTATTTTGTGGTGCTTGCTACATCAGGTATCCTTCAGGGTACACTTTTGGGACCTCTATATTACATGAATTACCAATGAATCGCTTGGTCAACTTATGACGCCTTGTCTCAAACATACCTAACCACGGATCTAGATGGATTTTGGGTTGGGTTGGGAAAACTCTTGGAGAAGATTTTTCTCCATGAAATATCCTTTCATTTGTCAGAAATAAATGGTCTTTAAAGCCTTCTTCATTGAATAATCATGTAAGTCCTAACTAACTTTTCAGTTAGATACTTATATTTTGCAATTGAAGGATTGTTTTTCCTAACAAACTATAGTTTGATTGTCACAGCTTTACTAGGCCTATATAAATAGGGAAAGATTTTCGATTTATAACAAATTTCTCCTAATGGTGGGACAAACCAATGAGCGAATTACATATACTTTTCAGACCACCTTTAAAATACGTACTATAGTAATAAAGAAATATGCTCTAAAAGGTAATTTCCGAATGAAAAGCAAGGTTAATTCAAAGTTCTAATTCTAAGCTTTGTTAGTTATTTAATACTTTTTTAATATTAAAAAAATGTATATTATCTATTACGGTCATACATCGTTTAGTTATACAGGTTGATTCAAAAATATGGGACCGAAAGTTAATGGCAGATACTACATCAGAAATAAACCGGCCCGTGTTTTTTTATTTGGCTCTAAGGTCATTCTTTATAGTACTCCAGCTACTCAAATGGGGGCATTGCAAACAAGTTTTTGTCAAATACGAATTTAATTCTCTATAGAAAATGTATACTTGTTCGAAAAGCAAAAATGCACCGTCTGCGATAAAAATGAAAGAGAAAACCGTTTGAATGAATTTCACACTGTTAAGACCGATCTTAGAACCAAATAAAGAAACGGGTCGATGTTTTGTCGATGTAGTATCTGCTATTAATTTTTGGTCCCATATTTCTTAATCGCCCTGTATGTGCACTTTAATTTGTAAATTTCCTGTTTTATAATCGAGTGTCAAGCGTATCGGGCAGGACGACCAGAATAAAAAAACAGATACGACATGTTTCGCGACTGAGTTCGCCATTTTTCCTCTACCAGTTTTAATTTATTCCCGATCCACTCGATATAAATAACATATTATTCCCCTCCAGAGGAAAGTCTACGTCAATTGATGTCACCTGAACATATTACCACGATTTAACCAGCAGTATATGGCGCCAAAATTTTAATCTCCTCAAAGATTTATAAGCATCCGTGAATTATTTATTAAGTTCATCTGTTCCGTCCGTAAATCCGAATGTATTCATCTTATAAAACCTAAAATAGTGAATAATTTATAGGTAAGAAACCACACATCAGACCCAGCATGTGTATGAATCTGCTGCATATTGAAATAATGGGAAATAAACCATTGTTGCTGATGCAGAAATGCTGGTTACACAAACGAAAAAGAGATGGTTACATTTTTCAATGCATGGTAATCAGAAACAAATAATGCATTTAATATGTTTATGTTATATCAAATATTAATGAAGATTAGATCAAATGTTAAATTTTTGGCATTAAAATACGTCACTAATTATACAACTTAATTGTTTTATAGGGTTAGCCATCGTTGCATCAAGGAATTAGCTAAATTCAGAACTAATAAAACGTACTACCACATAGTGGTAGTACGTCTTTTTAATTTGTTATCAATGGTTCTGCCTTACGTCCTTTTTGGCTGATATTTTATTAATTCGAATTTTGAATGTGAACGTGAACTTATTTATTTATTCATTTCCATTGAGTGCTTCTTCATTTCCATTTCACGTTGACTGATGCTGCTACCAGCGCGCTACGAGCGTGTCGCGACAAGTTTGAACAGAACTGGTGATGCTTTCCCCATCCTGAACTCGCTGGACAAGCCAGTGGGTCGTTCAGGTTGACTGTAGCAGTCGTTTGAATTAGTCTACGCACCAGTGACGCGCCGAAAAAAAATGTTAAGTGTTCAGATGGAGCAACGGGTTAATCTCAAGTTTCTTGTTAAGCTGGGGAAAACTTTTACAGAAGCTTATGAAATGTTAAAATAAGTGTACGGAAATGAATGTTTATCCCGCACACACGTTTTTGAATGGTTTAAACGGTGTAAACAGGGACGTGAAACGACCGAAGACGATCCGCGCTCCGGACGGCCCTCAACGTCAAAAACGGACGAAAAGATTGAAAAAAACGGTAAATTAATCCGCGAAGATCGTCGTCTAAGCATCCGAGGGCTTGCTGAAATAACAGGAATCGACAAAGAATGTGTTCGCGAGATTTTACATGATTTGTTCAACATGCGCATAGTTTGCGCAAAAATTATGCCAAAACTCCCGAGCAAAAGGAATCAAAGCGCAAAATCAACATTTGCGCTGACATTCCAAACAATATTGACACAGGCTTGTTAGAGACAGTGATTACTTGTGATGACAAGATTCGAAAGTGTGGAAACTGTCAAAGCAAAAGCGACGGAGGTTCTGAACCAGCTAACAGAAGCGGACTTCCAGCACTGCTTTCAACAATGGAAAAGTCGTATGGAGCGGTCTAGAGATCGTAAAGGTACATTGAAGGCGAAATTTTTGATACTGTAATGATACTCGTATATAAACAACCCCAGTAAACAACTGAAATTTTTGTCATGGCAAGATTTGTTCCTGGTATTTGTCATTTCTCACTTTTTTGGTTGATAGCTTTTTTTATATTCGTATCTTTCAGATATTCGTCGTTCTAAATCATAGTACTAAGTTAACGGTGAACAATTCAAGGGCAAACGTATCCTTGGTGCACTGTAGTAAGAATGAGAAAATAAAAAATATATATTTCTATGTACTCTCTTTAATCAAATGTTGATATTACGTTTATTATCTTAATCTTTATTTCTGCTGTCTTACAACCGTCTTATCTCCTAAATTTGCTCTCAATGCACATACTTTTTAAAATTAGAGGGATTAAAAAAATATTTCCTTGGGATTAAAATGCTAGTTTAATCTCTCAAATGCGGGACTAAAATAGTTCTTTACTCTCGGCAGTGCGAAAATTTTGAGCTTTAAAATGAGTTGGATTAAAAACATATTTCCTTGGTATTAAAATGCTAGTTTTCTCGCTCAAGAGGGATTAAACAAATTATTCCCTTGGAATTAAAATGTTGGTTTACTGTTTCTATTAAAATGCTAGTACTAACTCAAATACTGGATTAAATTGCCCTTAACCTCGGAAATAATTTAGAGGGATTAAACAAATTATTCACTTGGAATTAAAATGTTGGTTTATTCGCTCAAATGCGGGCTTAAAATTAGTCCTTTACTCTCGGAGGTGCGAAAACTTCGTGTTTTATAATTAGAGGGATAAAAAAATTATTCCCTTGGTGTCAAAATGTCATTGACTGTCGGAATTGCGAAAAATTTGAGATTTAAAATTAGAGGGATTAAAAAAATTATTCCCTTGGTGTCAAAATGTAATTTTACTCCCCCGAGTGCGGGACTAGAATACTCCTTTACTTCTGGAAGTGCGACAAATGTATCCTCACGGAAGTTTAACCGCTACGAAACGGTTCGTACAAAACGTTTACCAGCCCTTAGTCTATCGTTCCGTTACAACCTAATTACATAAGGCACGCGAAGCGCACTAAGGTCGACTTTTTTGCCGCCTCCGCCGAAGACCCCGACTTTCCAGCCCCCGCCGTCTGGGCTTTGAGGTGGCAGGTGCCCGCACGGAAGGCTGAAAGGGTCAGAACGGGAACGGCCGTAAAAAAGGATCGGTAGCAGCAGTGCCTGCGTGGTACGTCCCGACGAGGCGTGCCGACGCGTCCTTCACCTCTATGCCTGTGTGTCAAGGAGACGTCTACGGGGTGCGCCATAATGACGTAAGGCAAACCGGGAGTAAGTGAGAGTAAGGGGCGAGCGAAGCCGTCGAACATATAACTGGAGCTCCTCACTATACCTCCTACATTTGCTGTTAATGCATATACTTCGAGTTTTAAAATTAGAGAGATTAAAGAAATTATTCCCTTGGGATTAAAATGCTAGTTTACTCCCTCAAATGCGGGATTAAAGTAATCCTTTACTCTCACAAATGCGTAAAGTTTAAGTTTTTAAAATAGAGGGATACAAAATTATTCCCCTGAGATTAGAATGTTATTTAACTCCCTCAAATGCGGGACTAAAACAGTCGTTTATTCTCGGAAGTGCGAAAACTTTAAGATTTAAAATTTAGGGATTAAAAAAATTAGGTCTCATTAGTGTGGTATTTCTCATGACAAACAACAATGAGCAAGCGTCTCAGCATATTTCTTAGTCAGGGGAATACAGCGGTGATATATAGGGCCTACCCTCTGGTGCATCTAAATAGGACTCGACGTGTTCCTACGGGTCTGACAAGGTCATCAACCACTAGGTGTCATTCCCAGGAGCACATCTCTAACGGTAGGACCGTTAAGATAAAGAGTTAGTTAAGATAAAGTTTTAGGAGTAGAATGAGCATAATTCCTAAAATAAGGATAAAATAAATAACGATGAGGATTTATGAAATAAGTTGTAGAAATATTGTGGTCAAAGATTGTGGTCAAAAATGTATTGGGCAAACAAAAAGATCAATTTTGACAAGACTTGAAGAGAATATTACTCAATTAATATACAACGGAGAAATCTTATGTAGGCCAACATGCTTTTGACAATAACCGTAGCATTTAGATGTACTCGAAAGTCTATATATTGTTAAGCGCAATTGTGTCATGAACAAAGACAATTAGTTAGATAATTAGACATAATTCGTGAAAGGTGCGCTATTGAATATAAAATTTATAAAATTAAGTTGAAGTTTTTTCATTGAATATGTGTTTGAAAATAGAGAAATAGATAAAAAATAGAAATATGGTTATAGCCAAAAGGAAGAAAATAAAGAGAAAAAACTGATTGAGTTAACTCTTGATGGTGATTAATAAATACACCAATAGAAAATCAAACTTAGTTTATTTTGTTTTAAACTCCAATTATCTTCGGCAACAACGTCAAAATAATGATTTACCTGATTTGCTCGTGTCATGACCATCACATAAAAAGTGGTAATTATAAAACTGAATTAAAGAAGTGTTAGTTAAAAACTTGTTATCTTTTGATTCTGTTCATATCCGATTCTAATTCCGATTTTAAATCTGATCCTGGATTGTTCACGCATTCATTAATAAGTAAAAATTTTGATAAAAATGATTTGCTACTACGAAAATGGATTTAAAAAAAATAGCTAATATTTAAGGAACATTATACAGTCTAATATCTAGCAAATCGTTTAACGATATGTGACTACACATTTATATCTACATAATTCGAAGTTTATAAATAACCCTAATTCTTCATTTAGATTTAAATGTATCGTAAGTAACGGATTAGTACCATGGTTTAATCTGTCAATTACATACAGGTGCTGAAAAGGTATATGTGATTTATAAAGTGTACAAAACAAAATCCACAAAGTATGTCGTGGAATGAATCCCGTGTGTCTTACATTTTTACTCTGAGAACTTGACAGATAGTATAGGGAGGGAAAATTGATAAGGCAAAAAAAAAAAAATAATGATAAAAAATAATAAATATTAAATAAAATATTATAAATAACAAGCAATCTAATAAAATTAGTTCATATATTATACAGGTGACTATAATGAAGTTAAATGAAAGAAAAAAAAATTAAAGGAAAAGGACGGGAATAATGTTTATCCAACACAAGTTTTTGAATGGTTTAAACGGTTTAAAGAGGGACGTGAAACAAACGAAGACGATCCGCGCCCCGGACGGCCCTCAACGTCAAAAGCGGACGAAAACATTGAAAAAATTGGTAAATTAATCCGCGAAGATTGTCGTCTAAGTATCCGGGGGCTTGCTGAAATAACAGCAATCGACAAAGAATGTGTTCGCCAGATTTTGCATGAATCGTTCAACATGCGCAAAGTTTGCGCAAGAATGGTGCTAAAACTCCTCACTCCCGAGCAAACGGAATCAAGAATGAACATTTGCGCTGACATTCTAAACAACATTGACACTGATCCAGGCTTGTTAGACATGGTGATTACTTGTGATGGCAAGATTCGAAAGTGTGGAAGCGGTTAAAGCAAAAGCGACGGAGATTCTGAACCAGCTGACAGAAGCGGACTTCCAGCACTGCTTTCAACAATGGAAAATTTGTATGGGACTGTATAGAGATCGCCAAGGGGAGTACATTGAAGGCGAAACAGTTGCTACTGTAATTGGTAACGAATAAAAAGTGTTATGACAGCAGTTCGATTATTTAACAGCCACACCTCGTATATGTCACCTCTTTCGGATTCACCCAATTTCAAGCCATCCCTGGAAATGGCAGGAAACCGAACGACGTTATGGAGATTTTTCCGGAAGAATTTGCATATAATTACTCCCGGATAGATTAGAACTTATCGCCAGGCGGGCAGTAAATCTCGCGTGGTGATCGCCGGCCGTAATTATAGGTTTCCGAGCGCGATATAGCTTAATCGCATCGCATTTTTGCATAAATCCCGAATAAATTAATAATAAGTGCACGTTTAGTTTAATCACGTGATAATCAGCGGATTTAATAATTCATTTATAAGAGAACCAGCCGGTAATTAATACGTACACTTAAATGGGAGCCATTAGAAAGATGCTTAACTCGTAATTGGATGAGCGCAGCAGACGTCATAAACAACGACTTAAACCAGGTGTTCAGCTGTTTCGGTTCGCGAATCGTCATTGGCGATAATTAGTTGCACGCAAAGTTAGGTTAGGTTAAGAAGGTCTGACTGATTTAGATCCCTTGCGACTTCTTGGAAATATTCCCATAAGATGCCCTGTGAAGATAATGGTGATATCTCATACATGTTAAGGAAGTTGATGGAGAACGTTCGAATATTTTTATACCCGTGTTCATTTGTTCCAACAACCGTGCTTTTCCTTTGAGAAAATAGCACTTTTCCAGCCTAATGCTGAAGTAGTTCCTTCCGGGTTCCCCCATGGTCGCTGATCATGCTGTCGCTGATCATGCTGATCGCTGATCATGCTGTCAGCTTCTTCAGAAGTTTTCCAAAGACTGTTGTTGTCACCTTCTGCTCCTCGTTAAATAAACGGTTCTGTTACGCTACGCTGCTCATGCGATGTCTCACCAGCCCCTAGTAAAGCCAGTTTCTATGTGTTACTAAGGCGGTATCCATCTTCCCTATTGAAGTTGTTATTATTCTTCATGATTTCTAGCGACTCTAGCGACGAATTATTCTTGGATACTTGGATGGACTCTCACGTTCTCATAATCGTGTTGGTGGTTCTCGTTGGTATGAACATGTTCCGCTACTGCCGATTTGTCTGTATCTCCGAGTCGGATGTGTCGTTGATGTTGCTTAATCCGGCACTGAATGCTCGTTTCTATTTGTCCAATATAAATTTTGCCATTACAAGTACATTTCAACTGGTAAACGCATTTTGTGAGAAGTTTAGGGACTGGATTCTTGTTGAAGGGAAGTACTTGTTGTATTTTCGTCATTATTCGATATCGTACGTTTGTTGTATGTATGTTTGTACGATGTTTTTCTTAGCTAAAGTTTTTCGTAGTCTATATGTGATTTCTTCAACGTAAGGTAGGAGGCATATGTCGTTGACTGAGATACGAGGTGTGTAAATTAAGTAATGAGACTGGCAACGTAGCGCCCGATCTAGCAACACTGCGGAGACGGAACTTGGTAGCTTAAAATGTAATGCACCGTCAGTACTTCTAACAAGTTTGAACTTGTTAGTCATTTGCTTGCTTGCTTAGTTGCGTTTTAAAAATGAGTGACATTAATTTTGAGCAACGGTGTGCTATCAGGTTTTGCTTCAGACATGGACACAGCGCAATGGACACTTTTGCAAAACTTCAACATGCCTATGGAGACAGTGTTTTTTCAATAACCCAGTTTTTTCGGTGGTTTAAGGCATTCTAGAAGAAGAGAGTCTATTGAAGATGAATAGGGTTTCTGGTCGAGACTTCTCGAAGCGAGAATTCCCGGGAAATCGGACTCTACTCGAGACGAAAAAAAAGTGTCGAGAAATCGAGAAATCGCGTCTTGATTACAGGTATATTTGCGTCCGTGCTCTCTCCGTACGTACGTGTTTTTACGTACGTAATTAAAAGACTGTGTAGTCAATCGCCTTATGGGTAGGTTATTTACATAGGTAGACTAAAAGTGAATTCTTTAGTTGATTATGGTGACGTTTTTTTAGTAGATAATTTTGTTTTTATTTAATTAAACGAATGTGATTAAAAGCTCTAATTATTTATAGCAAAAAAGATACTGTAAGTATTCAACTTTAATTTAAAAACGGTTTGTATGAAGATACTCGTTATTTTAAAATAATACTTAGGTAAGTCGATTGGGGCTTTTGCAACTGCGGGGCAATTGCGATCCGTGTGAGTTTTCTTTCCGTCAGAATCGAAAAAACAGAGAATCGTTGAATCCTCAACGCTGTGGTGCTTGTACCCTATCTGAAAAGTATCATTTTAGTGAAAAATAATATAAGCATAGCCACAATTTCAATATAAATGGTACTGTTTCAATTATTCAATTAAATTATTCAGCATACTCTATGTATCTTTAAATCTCGATTCTCAACGACACTTTCTTTTAATACTAATTATTTAGTATCCTAGACAGTATTCTAGGAATTCCATGTGAAAACGTCATATCAGTTATTGTCTTCGGATATAAATTTTGATGCGTGGCAAGTTTATCATTGCGTCGGTGTCTGACATTCCGCGAATTGACGTTTTTAGATCGTCTCGCCTGTCTGGCAGATAAAAACCGCATTTCTGTCGTAATTATCAGAGTTATTGATACCGGAGAATAATCCGAATCATCCGGGATACGCTTATCGAGACGATGCAATTTATAATTTTTTTTCGTCTCGGAAAAGCCAGACGCAATTAGAAAATTGATTAGATTAAGCGCTAGACAAATATTGTACGACGGCTAAAGTAAATACCGACAGTGTGATAGTGATATTAGAAAGATAAAAAGAAATATTTTGAATATATAATAAATAGACGAAGGTTTTGTCCCTGGTATTCCTAGTAGTGCACTTTCAAAATAAAATTGAGAAATCTCCTTTAAGCTACAACACTAGAAGCTGTTATTGGATGTGAATTTTTGTTAATTAATAAGAAGATCAAATAATATTAATAAATGCTTTCCAAAATTGGAATAAATAGATCTAAAGAGTTGCACATCCCAGTGGTGTTGAAAGAAAGGCCGATAATCATCATTTTGACGTTGAAGAAAGATCATAGTAAGCCATAGAATCACATTAAATTGACAAAAATTTTCACTTCACTACAGTCTTTGTTACTATGTCATTTAGAACAAAAAAAGCTTCGGAATCAAGTCGTTTATTCAATAAAAAAATCAGCAGCTGTTACTTATGAAATATTAACATATGAGTAAATAATACAAATAAATTATGATAATTTAAAAAAACTATTTTTAAAGGCTTTTAAATTTTTTTAATTCATCTTCGATATAAGATTTGCGTAATTTACAATGATTGATTCGATTTAGTGCCGTCAATGATGTAATTTTAAACTTTTTTCATTAAAAAATTTTTAATTATTTTCTTCATAAAGGGTATCCCCCCATAAGTATGATGAAATGCCCCCCCCCCCTTTTTTTTTTATTTTCTTCGCATGATGAAAGTGTTTCTTAGGGCTAATTATGAAAGGTAGACCGAATTTTAGGTCCAAAAAATTTTCCTCTCAGCTAGGTATGGAAATAACCCTGTTTTTTACGTTTTATTTTTGTCTCGGTTTTTAACTGTTGAAAAAAATCTGAAAAAAATTCATGAGTACAGAAAATATGATTAATTTTATGTAAAATTTTTTCAAGCTCATTCAAGGTCATTATGAAAAAAAATTATTCAAACTTTAAAAATCCCATATCTTTTAACCAAAAAAAAGCTTCAGGCTCAGATTTTTAATATGTTATATTTTTAACTGTTTTTTACTACCTCAAATTTTTTCAGATTTTTTTTGTGGTAGGTCATGCCCAAAAGTGCGAAAAATATTTTTTTTGTCCGTGAAACGACTTAAAACGGCTTAAAATCATCATTTTATAGTGTCCTGATTTTTTTCTTGCACTAAAAGGACTCAAATGACTTCAAACAATTAAAAAAATATGTTCACTAAAAATAGTAAAAAAAAAATCCACTTATCGAAACTAGTAGTTTTTATATTTTTTTTTAATATCACATAAAATTAATTATATTTTCTGTACTCATGAATTTTTTCAGATTTTTCGACAGTTAAAAACCGAGAAAAAAAAATAAAACGTAAAAAACAGGGTTTTTTTCCATACATAGCTGAGAGGAAAATTTTTTGGACCTAAAATTCGGTCTACCTTTCATAATTAGCCCTAAGAAACACTCTCATCATGCGAAGAAAATAAAAAAAGGCGGACATTTCACCATACTTATGGGGAGATACCCTTTTTAAAAATTTAATAATTATTTTAATATTTTGTTTCTGTAGTATGCAGGTTTTGTAATAAAAAAAAAACGATACGATTTATATACCTGCAAAAACGCATTTAGAATCCAAAACATACGAAGATAATAAAATAATTGTATATCTACAATAAAATTTTAATTAACTATTTTAGTTTTTTTTTTTTATTACAAAACTTGATTACTACGGAAACAAACTAGAAATAATGATTTACAATTTTTACTTATAAATTTATGAAGAACATAATTAAAAATTTTTAAATGAAAAAAAGTTTAAAATTATAACTCTGACGTCACTAAATCGAATCAATCATTGTAAATTATGCAAATCTTACATCGAATATGAATTAAGAAATTTTAAAAGCCTTTGAAAATAGTTTTTTTTTAAATTATCATAATTAAAAAAAAATCTCCTTGAACTTAATTCAGGCCCAATATCGGACTAGGAGGGATCGGTAGTAAAATGAATGAACTTTTTTTTTCAGAAAAACAAAAACAAAAAAAAGTGTATTGACCGATTTTTTAATTTTAAAATTTTTTGCCCCTAATGATGAGTATAAAAAACCCAAAAAATGTATAAAAAAATATAGGTGTATTCTACTCGGCAAGTGTTATCACATACAACCAATAATCTTTTTTTCTAACATTTGCAAAAAGTAGACAACTTATCAAAGTTAAAGTTCTCAAGAGACATTCCAAACTTTGGACCTTCACCAAACTTCACCTTTTGACCCTAGGGGTCCAAAATTTTGGGAATCGTATTTTCTTTCGAAAAGCTACCTCTACACAAATTTTGGGCCAAATCTAAAATTTTGTTGTCCGACTTGACATGGAATGTCCCATGACATACATATATTGGCTTTGAGGGTCAAATGATGTATGCTATTTGATTGTACAATCATTTTTCGAACACCCTGTATATACAAATATTTTGTAAACGTTGCAGTTTCTGTCATTTTGCATTTATGTCGACTGGTTCATATTTATGACGCGAATAAAATTCGATTGTTCGAGTAAATACAGATAGTGTTAAGCATCCGTTATATTAGAATTCCGGTCGCTCATTTGTTTTATTTCCAGGGAAATTGCTCGTACGTGTGTTCGAATTCGATAAAGGTATTATGTGGAATTAATTGGCATCGAACGTCCCACAAATCAAGCGATTTGATTTTTTGCGAGTCCTACGCATAGAAATACAGATAGATGAAGGTTTGATGAATAAACTTTTTAACACTAAGTTTTCTATAATGTTTGTTAAAATATATTGTCTGTGCATCATACAGAACTTTTAATCCAAAAAAAAACAAAATATGATCATCTTATATTTTAATTTAAATAATTTTTTTATTAAATATAGATACTATACAAAATTAATATTTTTTAATATAATAATAATAATAATAATAATAATTTTTAACTTTTAAATAATGTATTTAGCCAGACAATTCAAAACATTGTGTTTAATAAACCTACAAATAACGTCACTCTAAAACTAGAATTTCTAAAGTTAATTTTTAAGACGTTAAAAATTTTATGGAAGGGAGAAAAGTATTGGATGTATTACATATAAAGAATCCTATAGTATAATGGGGATTTGTGGTGATTCGGGATGCTTTGCCGGCTCTTAAAATTTTTTAAGTTAGTAAATACATAAAGTTGTTTTAATTTATAATTATTTTTTCAGCAATTTTAAACGCTTTATTTTAATGCTAATAATATTTTTTTTAAATATTTCCAAACTACTTTTAAGAACGTCACGAATAAAGTTTACTAAGTATGAAGTATACTTGTATAGTGAGTTAGAATTTTAGAAAATATATTGACAACCTGCTTTTTTCTACTATTTTAATTTAGAATGGAAATAGAGTACAAGCAAATAACTACGAGTAAAGAAATAGCTCCAGATAAACTTTTTATCGAAAATGAGTTTTTCACTGACCACAACGCTAAGATAACCTTTTTTCCTTGAGCGGGGAAATCCTTTATGAACAAGGAGCCCCTCTGTTTCTACGCTAAGAAAACCTACATACATATATGCATAATATTAGATCTAAATTCCCTTACAATACGGCCTAGTAATGGATAACAGAGATAAAACGTGACGTTTTTTTTTCAAATCAAATGACTCATAGTTAATGTCTTTTTTATATAGTGTATATATTTTTAGAATTCTCAAAAGAGCATGACTTTTTTTATTACTTAGGGGTATATTTTTAATATCATTTGTATATACAGTAAGCAACGAAAGTCATCACACACCCACTTTTTGAAGTTTGCTTAAATTCTGATAATTTTTGTATTACAGCATTGATTTTTTTTTGCTTCTGACAGGATTATAGCTTGTAATATTCCGCGTCTAATAAGCCGCAGTTGAAGGCAGTATGTCGATTGTGTGATAAGATATCGCTAAGAAAGTAAAATTTCAATATTTTCAAAGAAACGTAAATAACTTCGAAAATAGTAAATCCCTTTTGAAGTTGTTGGACTCGTATTAAACGAAAATCTCTAGTGTATCTATTTGACTAACTGAGTCATTTTGAAAAAAAAATTCCTAGACATGAACAAAATCTAAAGTTGAACCAAAAATATCACGAAAATTCAAAAAAAGCCCTGTACGCCACACATTACTCCAACAAAAATTTGGGATTAATATCCTTCTAGATATCTGTGTTTTATTAAAATTTCAGGAACAGTGATTTTTACGAAAACGATACTAAGGATGGTAGAATTTTGAATTTTCGTGATATTTTTGGTTCAACTTTAGATTTTGTTCATGTCTACGAAAATTTTTTTCAAAATGACTCGGTCAAATAGATACACTGAAGATTTCCCTTTAATACGAGTCCAACAACTTCAAAAGGGATTTACTATTTTCGAAGTTATTTACGTTTCTTTGAAAACATTGAAATTTTACTTTTTTAGCGATATCTTTTCACACAATCGACATACCGCCTTCAACTTCGGCTTATTAGACGCAGAATATCACAAGCTATAATCCTGTCAGAAGAAAAAAAATCAATGCTGTAATACACAAATTATCAGAATTTAAGCAAAGTTCAAAAAATGGGTGTGTGATGACTTCGTTGCTTACTGTACGTTTCGGAAACCATTTTCGTTCTTTCGGCCGGCTTCTTTATTGGATTTGTATGATTTTACCTGATTTTGAAAGTAACATAATTAGCAAAACCCCATAAACGAAACATTCTAGTTTCTGATGGATATAAAAACATTATTTTAATATACATACCTTGTTTTATCGTCTAGAAAATGATATATCGTCCTAATTAAACATTATTTAGAAAAATAATTGTACCAGAATGCTTCGTCGAAAATTTTAAATTAGTATATAATACGCATTACATATCTCCAGACCATTTTATTACATTCATTTGCGTAATGTTCCAACTAACCGGCCAATTTAACAAATAATGATAATAATAATAATTAATGAAAATAAAAATTAGATTTGCTTAGCTGCATCATCTCTTTACGGCTTATTTTCTTTTCAAGTAATTTGTTGAATTCAATTGTATGCCTCTTAAACAAGGGTTTAATCGACAAAGATCATCTACACATAATGTCATTTATGTTACTTATTTTAAGATGTGATTCCTGAACCAATTTTAAGTCGAAAAGTTTATATAAACGTAAGTTCTAAAATGTTTTGTTTTCGATGTACAGCACTCATTAGCGCCTGACCGGACACTTTTTGTTGTCTAATTTCAAGGTGTTACTGTGTGCATAATTTATTTGAAAAAAATTGCGGAACCACTGTCCCCTCTGTTTTCAAGGGTGCTCTTTCCGATGGAAGTGGTGGCAAGTCCGAAAAATGAGTTTTATCATTGGAAAATTGGAAACGAAAAAAAAACGTTTTTTTTATGGCAAAAAAAATTTTTGATCAATTTTTTTTTTGCTTTTACATTTTTGTACATACCTAAAACCAAACAAAAAGGTGTCCATGACACATAAACTAAAAGTTATTGGCCTTACATTATTTTTAAATATTCTTGTTTAAACAAAATGGCGCCGGCTAAGAAACGCTTTTTTTCAAATTTTCATAATTTTTTTCTCGAAAACTATTGACTAATAAAAATTGTATAAGAACAACTTTGTCTCAAAATCAATCAAAGAATATGCTCAAAGATTTTTCAGATTTTTTTTAACGACTTTTGGAAAATACGAATTTTCACGATTTTCTGAAAAATCAAAAATTTAATTTAAAAAATTCTGAAAAAAAATTTGAGCGTATTCTTTGACTGATTTTGAGACAAATTTGTTCTCATACAATTTTTATTAAAGTCAATAACTTTTAGTTTAGGTGTCACGGACACCTTTTTTGTTTTGGTTTTAGGTATGTACAAAAATGTAAAAACAAAAAAAAACGATCAAAAATTTTTTTGTCATCAAAAATCACGTTTTTTTTTTCGTTTACAATTTTCCAACGATACAACTCATATTCCGGACTTGGAACCACTTCCATTCGAAACAGCACCCTTGAAAACATAGGGGACAGTGGTTCCGGAATTTTTTTCAGTTAAATTATGCACACAGTAACACTGAAATTATAGAACAAAAAGTGTCCGGTCAGGCGCTAATGGGTTTTAGCCAGTAGCAACTTTTTCGCCTTCAATGTACTCCCCTTGGCGATCTCTACACCGCTCCATTGTCCACCGAGCTCAGGGTGGGGAAAGTATCACCAGACACAGTTCTGTTTAAACTTGTCGCGACACGCTCGCAGCGCGCTGGTAGCAGCATCAGTTTGGTTATTTAATAGCCACACCTCGTATATAAAAAGTATTATGCAATATATTTTAGTAAAGTAAAATAAAATTAGTATAGTAGAAGTATTATGTAATACTTTTTATAAGTATTAAATAAAACTACAAACACTTTTATTACGATTTACATTACTATAAATTTTTGTGTATTAAAAGATGAATTTTATCTAAAACTCTTTTCTTCTTTTTCAGGTAAGTTACATGTTTCATTCCTTTGATACAATGTCGATATCCGGTAAGTAACATATCGGTAAACATTTTTTTGATAACAAAATTTATTCTCAAAATATTTTTTTCTCTAAAAAAAAATGCGGTTTTAAATAACAAGTGCTAATATTTATAATAGGCTGCATCTATTCACAAGTACATATGTATATTCCATTGGATTGGCCAGGTTATAATACAACTCTTTTGAGTTTTTAAAAAACAATAGATGTTTAGAATTAATAGAAAATGAGATTTTTTGCATATTAAATATGACTATTTAGTTGAACTAAATTTGGCTGATACTGCAAAATAAGGACTTTATCTACTGATAGAACAATATTTTCAACGTATCTGATTCGAGACAAAAATCTTGAAAACAGAAATTTAACGAAAGTAATGAAAACGTACCAAAGCTGACAAATTGAAACCCCCTCACACATAAAGATATAATTATTATCATCATGAATCCAAGTGAACATTATACATGCCACAAATAAAACATATCCTTATCGTTTCCGTTCCTAGTACTTATAATATAATTATAGTTTTCATTCCTTATGTGTCTGTATATTCAATAGATCTCACTGTGTAGAGAACCCTTTTGAACTCAAACTAATTTATCATCTCTTCGTATGAATGTCGTTTTTATAAATCTCTAGTTTATTTATTTTCGCATCGTAGCTTCACTTCTTCGTCTTGTACCAGTGCATATCTAATCTGAAAGTGGATATTAAATTTAATGTGTACTCCCAACGAATATGTTTTAAATTTTATTCAAATTGCATCAGGCTATACGACCATATATTTTTCGGTGATAATATTATCATCGTTACTGATTACTTCCTAAATTAAAGTTTATGCCAAATGATGTCGATAAAGCTGTGAAGTATTTTCGTTGGCAGGGTCGAACTAAAGAAGATCACAAATATCTTATAAATTATCAAGTACCACATACAATTATGTAGCAGTTTGACGATCAAACTGTAATAAGTTTTTTTTTAATTTTTTTCATTCGAATAGAATTACAACTCGGTATTGTCTCGTTCAAAATAACTTCCTTAAGAAGCCACACAGTGCTGGAAATGGTTCTTCCATTTCTCATAGCAATGCTGGAACTCATATTGGAATAGCCTTCAGCTGGTCGGTTACAGCCGTTTGAATGTTTTCTATAGTCCCAAAATGACATCCCTTGAGGTGATTTCTCAGGCTCGTGAAGAGAAAAAAGTTACAAGGACTCAAATCAGGCGAAGAAGGAGGCTGAAGAGCCACAAGAATGTTTTTACTGGCTAAAAACTCGTTTACTGAAATGGCTATGTGACAAAGCGCATTGTCGTGATGCAACATGCAGTTGTTCTTGATGCTTGGTCTTGTTCTTTGTGGACAATTCCCTGGCTATCAAAAAAGCAAATCAGCATGCGTTTGATCTTCGACTTGCTCGTTCTTGCTTTTTTGGGTCTTGGAGAGCTTGAAGTGTGCCATTCCATGTTTTGGCGCTTGATTTCCGGGTCGTACTCAAACACCCAAGTCTCATCACCAGTAATGACACGTTCCATAAAATGGGGATCATTTTCAATCGATTCCAAAAGTCAAGACACCTTTCTCTCCTGATGTCCTTTTGTTCTTACGAAAGGTATTTTGGAACCATTTTTGCGCAGATTTTTCTCATCCCCGATTTGTTAGTCAAAATCTGATGAACGGTGGTGTGATTCAAATTATAACTCTTCCCCAATCATTCTTGCTGACAAATGACTCTAACAAGTTCAAACTTGTACTGAAGTTGCATTACATGTTAATTTACCGCCCTTCCAAGTCCCGTCTCCACAGTGTTGCTAGATCGGGCGCTACGTTGCCAGACTCATTACTTAATTTACACACCTCATATGAATAAATAGTCAACTGTTTTTTAGTTGTTTTTGCGTATTTAGTAGCAGTGTTAATAAATCCTATCATTTCGCTATTATTGAGTAATATTTTTATGGTAATATTTGTCTCCATTTGACTTCAATTATCGTCAATATATACATACATATTTTTTTAGAATATTTTAAGAATGTAGTTCGATTTTGATATTCAGACATTCCGCAAATTCAGTTATTTACAATACGTGATGAGAAGTCCTTGTAATTAATGTTTAAATAAGCTGACTCACGATATAATTTATTTAATTGACGTCAACTATATCATAAATTTACTCGGTTTATCGGAAATAGGGGGCTGTATTGTTAACATTCACCCAGAAAAGTTATTTTCCTGTATATTTAGTTGCAAGCGAAATTATTCACAAACGCAGATATAATTAAAATATATAATGCATAATATATACCTACACTTTATTGATAATACAATAAGCAAGATGTTAGTAGATATCATGAAAAGTAACAGGCTTGAAGCTGAAAGACGGAGACTGAATAAGGGCCACAATTAGAAGTATTCTGCATTCGTCAACTTGCAGGCGTACAAAATCGGCCGTAAATGAAAGTGGGTTCAAATGAAATACGATAGCGAATGGTAGAATTAAATCGACTGTTGGTTGGAAGGTGTTACTCAAAGAAAAATTTTGGAAACGGTCGGTCAGCTCGGCAAAAGGTTCAGTATATTATAACGCGATATAAAACTGATTCGTGGTAATAAACCCGAACGAGAAAAAAAGGAAACTACCTGATTTTAAGTATAAATTTTACCTTGTTAAAAAAATTGCCCGTAATATTTCGTTGGCTACTATAGTTATCATCAAATTCTTAGGTTATTGATCACAGTGTACAGTAATATAGAATAGTTTACCTATAATATAATCAATGCATTAACCATGAGCAATATCACACATAACCTCACTTCTACTGAACAATTAATTTAATGAACATTGAAAATAGTTTTGTGATTATCAAATTTGAAACAAAGTTCTCAAAACTATTGAAACAAAGGTTGTTTCACCGAGTGTCGACGAATTCTAGTTAATACAAAACAATTGTTATAGAACTCTATTCTTGTGGTTCATAAAATTTTTTGTCTCTGAAAACAGTTGCCTCCAAAAGGGTGCAGCAGAAAATACTAAAATTATCAAGAGTAGCTTCGAGACTCTATCTATCAGATAAGCTATCGATTGTCTCGACTATCGACAATATCGAGAGTGCTATCGATGACTATATATCGATCGGAAATTAAAAAAAAATGTCTGTTCCTATTTGTGTCTTCCGCGGCTCGTTATACAGTGAGGTCCATAAGTAACGGATAAATTCATTATCTACGTAATTTACAATTTATGAGTAAAATCCTGAAACACATCAATTTTTAATTCTAGAATGACATTTTTTGAGCATAATTTTATACCTCCCCCTCCAACCCCCTTGGAGTGACAGCTACCCCTTTAAAATTTTTAAATGGATCGAGGGTGTGATAGCTCATTTGAAAGGGTTCTTAATTATCTATTGAGAAATATAAGGTTTTTTGAATTTTGTATATTTTTCATCTAGAAAATTAAATTTGATAATTTCAAAATTATTATTATTATGAAATGTATACAATCAAGTGCCTATGTACCAAATATCTGTCAAATCTGACGTTTTTAGTTAATTTTGTGTCAACATTCAACTTAAATGTATAGGTTTCCCTGATACGCTGCGCAAAATACCCAACAAAAAGAAAGAAGTAAAAAGGTTTTTTTTTTACATATCAGAAAAAAATTAAACATTTAAATTGCTTTATTTGCTACATCTGTGAAAACGTATTATTCTATTATGTTATTTATCGCTGATCGTCACGTTGATCATTATTTTAAAGGTGAGTCTTTCGGATACCCAAAGAATTGAAATTTTGATATTATTAGGATGTGGTGATAAAACAAGAACGCAGAAGCAGGTATGCGAAATATTCAATACTAAGTATTCTGACCGCCGCATTTCCCAGTCTACGGTTAGTAGAATAGAAAACAAATTTCGTGAATTTGGAAATGTCACAGATATTCCGAAATCTGGTAGGAAACGCATTTTAGACGATGAACAGAAATTGGATATATTGTTAGATATTCAATATAATCCACATAAACCTACAAGACAAGTTGCCGCCGATAATGATGTTAGTAAAACGTCCATATTGCGTCTTCTAAAAAACGAAAAATACCGCCCATATAAAATTCATTTGGTTCAAGAACTTACCGACGATGACCCTGATCGCCGATATGAATTTTGCGAAATCATGGCAAATAGATGCCAAGATAATCCTTTATTTATAAAAAAAAAACATTCTTTTTTCTGATGAAGCAACATTCGTCTTAAATGGAACAGTCAACAAACATAACTGTAGATACTGGAGTACAGAAAATCCACATTGGATGATGGAGGCCAATACTCAATATCCTGAGAAGGTGAACGTTTGGGCTGGAATTATAAATTCTCAAATTAGCGGACCATATTTCTTTGATGGCACATTAACTGACGCGCGTTACTTGGATTTCTTGCAAAATTTCGTAGTTCCAGAGTTAAGAATTCTTTTCCCAGATATGACAACCCTAATGAAATTGATAGAAATATTTGGTTTCAGCAGGACGGAGCTACACCACATTTTTCATTGGAAGTAAGAGCCTATCTGAATCAATTTTTTCCCAGTAGATGGATCGGTAGACGCGGTGAAATTGAGTGGCCTGCTCGTACTTCCGATTTGACCCGGCTTGACTATTTTTTATGGGGTTACTTAAAATCGAAAGTCTACTTCAATAGACCAAATAACGTAGAAGATGTAAAAGACAGAATAAGGCAAGAAATTAATCAAATCACCCCGGAAACAATACAAAATGTTTTAGAAGAATTTCAGCAATGCCTCCATTATTGTCAAGAAGCAACATGCGCCCAGTTTGAACATTTGATTTAAACTGTTCTTCTGTTCTGTTTCATGTTCTTTTCTTTACTTAGTAACATTAAAAATGTAATATTTTTCAATAAAAAAATCTTATGTTGCTGGATGGAGAATTAAAAACCCTTTCAAATGAGCTATCACACGCACCCTCGTTCCATTTAAAAATGTTAAAGGGGTAGCTGTCACTCCAAGGGGGTTGGAGGGGGAGGTATAAAATTATGCTCAAAAAATGTCATTCTAGAATTAAAAATTGACGTGTTTCAGGATTTTACTCATCAATTGTAAATTACGTAGATAATGAATTTATCCATTACTTATGGACCTCACTGTATAAAACGCAGTGCGTGTTTCGTGATATATCAGAGTATATTACATGCTAATAACAATTTATGTCCCTTTTCGGTGATATCACGCACGTGGCTCATTTAAAGTTTTATTATATTTTCGCACAAAGTAGGTTACATTACTTTTTTTATGGCTTAACGCACGAATTATTTTCCCTATAAAATTAATATAAAATCCATTCGAAAATAGTATTGAACAGTGACTTGCCTAACGGGGAGGGTTCCGTGTTATCCCCCGCCCCCGCCTTTGGGCGAAGTCTCTACTAAACATAAAAAAATAGAAGCTTGTTCAACTCCCTTTAATGCGATACCTTTTTATATTTATTACTATTTATCCACTATTTATTTTCTCTTTTATTTTTATAATTCACACAAATTGTCCGTCCTTTTGGTGACACATTTCTTCTCAAACTGTTACAGTTTAAATACAATAAACTATTATTATAGTAATCTGCACTACGTGTAATAATTAACCCATGAGAAATGTGCCTACTGCGATGAATTGTGTGAGACCACTATAGATTTTTTAAAACAAACAGTAAAAGAAATGATTGAAATCTTAAAACGAAAACAATAACGGGAAAAGAAAACCCTAGATTTTAAAAGAGACGAAAGTATATTTTTCATTGTTTGCCTACATCAATAACTATAAATCTTTGTCTCGTTCCTTTGTCCTTTCCATACTCTGTGCTTTAAGAAAAAAGATTCAAAATGATCATAAAGAAAGCACTTGGTTTGGTGGAACATTGGACATGAATCATGAATTACACAGCCACACAAAAAAAATCATGTTCGGATTCGGGGGTCAGATCATGTTTAATACATGTTTTTGGGGTTGCTGAATCCGAATCTGGGGTCAGAATAACCCCATCGGGCTAGGGTTTCCCATAACCTCAAAAAAAACATTGTTGAGCTATATACCGATAAACCCTTCACATAAAACCCATTAACTCCTTGAAACCATAACACAATAACCCCATAATACCTCGAAACCATAACTCCATAATCATATAACCCCAGAACCCCATTGCCCCCCAAATCAAACGAAAACAGTTCATCTCGGGCATTAATGCAAATTTTCACGGACACTCAGGATACGTTCGATCAGTGAAATGAAAGGTAATAACCCCATAACACCACTACAAAGGGGATTCCCAAAATTGCGTGCGTCTGCATCCAGGGAACCTCCTCGCGGTGACGGCGGGCAACGGAGTGAGCCCTTTATCCAGCTGAGTCCCTGGATTGCGGCTTAGATGCCGTCATGGTCTTATAAGATAGGGCTACATGATGTACAAAATCCGATCGTGCATCCTTCACGCGGTGTACATCGAGTAACGCTAATGCCGACGGTTCTATCATTGTTTAATGGTGTTATGGGTATATAACATTTCATTCCGCTGGTCAAAACTATTCTGAATATCCGTGACAGAATGCCAGAAATGAACAGGTGTCGTTTGATATGGTGTTATGGGGTTTTGGGGTTATGGGGTTATGGTGTTACGGGGTTAGGGGGTTATTGGGTCATAGGGTTATTACGTTTCATTTCACTGTTCGATTGTATCCTGAATGTCCGTGAAAATTTGCATTAATACAAATTGCATGAGATGAACTGCTTTCGTTTGATTTGGGGGCAGTGGAGTTATGGGGTTGTGGTGTTATGGGGCTATATGATTATGGAGTTATGGTTTCGAGGTATCATGGGGTTATTGTGCTATGGTTTCAAGGGGTTAAGAGGTTTGATGTGAAGGGTTTATCGGTATATAGCTCAAAAATGTTTTTTGAGGTTATGGGAAACCCTAGCCCGATGGGGTTTCGGATTCAGCGACCCCAAAAACATGTAGTAAACATGGTATTACCCCCGAACCCGAATATTCGTAAATAATCCATGCATTTTCAAATCTCATTAATATTGTTGTTTTGCCAAGCGATACGTTGTCAAACTTGACAACCATTGTCGAGTACCGATCACCAGATCGATATCGGTACAGACATCGATCACCAGATGAATATCGACTCATTCATTGGCTGTACAGACATCGATCACCAGATCGATGTCTGTACAACCCGTGAACTACTGCCAATCATGATTTCCTGCTTTTAAAGATAGCGAGAAAACTGTGAATACCGAGTTTAATTTTAGTTGAACTTTCACGTCTTATCGAATAAATATGTCAGAAAACGCTGAAGTCGTATTACTTATGTCTGCTTAATTAAATTATTCTTAATCACCAGCGCGTCTCGTGATTTGCTTGTGAAATATTTTTATGGCGTTCAGGCGAAACGGTTTTCTGAGAATTTCGTAATAATTGGGATTATATATAACGCCATATTCCTTAAAAAAAACGATGATAAGAAACTGTAAAACATGAATCTTTGGATTGACGACCTTACTGTCAGTGAACTGTGGACTTAAGACGAAACAAAAAAATTCAGTTAAAAAAATTACGTCAGCGTGTGTCGTAGAGACCAAGTTCATTACCTGACCATTAACTCAAATAGTAGTTCCAGAATGGTGTTTCTTTATGACGTAAAATACAGACCCTAACAGTAATTTCACTTAAAGGATACATTTTTTCCTTCAAAGTCATAAACATAATTTTGAATCTAAGACGGACTTGGAATACTTTCAAACAATTATCATTTTTAATTATATTTTTAAGAGACAGGAAATAAACTTTTATCGCCATCAATATAAGTTTGACACTGACTATTCATAGATGGTATTGGCCTTCGTTTTTTTGTCTTTATATCAAACAAATACCCTTGATTGATTGATGTATCCATTTGAACAGTGATACTTAATTACAAAATAAAATCACGAGGACAAAAGAATTTCCCATATTACACTGAATATGGTTGTAATAGAGTTTAGATTACCAAAAAACTCGTAAACTTGAGTACTGTATTGTATTCTAGTAAAATATTTCACTATAACGATTTTCGATACCTCCACCAAATAATAGATTACTTCTGGAAAAAAATATATATCACGGTAATTGTTTCGATAGATAAGATAGGATTGACACATTTTGTCTAGACATGAAATTAGTATTGGTCTAATGCCATAACTTCTTATCGACTGTTTTAGATATTAGGAGAACAAGAGATATCACCCGAGCACATGTTTACATAGAACTAGATAACATTTCAAAGAGACATAGAGCGAACCGCACGTACTTGTGCCATTTAATTTTAACCGTGAGTCACGTTGGAGATAGAAGTCCAATGTAGTTCAGGAAAATGAGGAAGAACGGGGCCATCATTTGCGAAGTGTAGAAAATTTACTACCCATTTTGGAGTATAAAGAATGCCTTGGCTTTGTTTTTAGAAAACAATTGGATACGAGGTTGGTTCCAAACTTGTAGTTTTTGCTTAAAGAAAAGTCTGTATAGTGAAATTTACTATGTTGCAGAATAGAGAGTTAAAATTTTACTGAAGTTGGATCACTGAAATAACACATACAAAGAACCATTCATCATAAGAACTGATCAATACTCAAACAGTACTAGTGTGGATATTAATCTAAATACAAATAAACGTCATCAAAACTGACCGAGCAAAAAAAAAGAATTTTTATTCTTAATCTTAAGCCTTATTGGATTGTGAAGAAAAGTTTGACAACAACAAAGTTTCGCATCAAGCTTCGACATAACCGCTATCTCCATCTCTCTCATTTACTGCCAGATTTGATTACGCTTTTTTGAATGGCTCATAATTTGTAATAAATATTGTGCTCAATGAAATACCATTTTAAAATTGAGTAAATTCTGAATATCCTGAAAATAATTAAATTTAAAAAAACTAGTTTTTGTTTTCTTCGACATTTGAAGAGATGTTTTGAAACGGATTTCACGTCTTAAATACCACTTTTCTTTTTTACAAAATTACATTATCAGTTATTGAGTCCAACGTTTCCATTTTTCGAGTACATCAGTAACTTATTTTTTCTTTAATCGAACCATGTCTTATTTCGGATTTCGAAAGATTTCGTTATTCTAAAAACAGTTAGGTTATTGAATATTGCGACATAAAATCACAAATCAGAAAAAATTCAAATATTATGTAAACGTGGCTATGAAACAAAACACGTAATGTACGTCTACGGAGACAGTGTTTTTTCAAGAGCCCAGGTTTTTCACTGAGTAAGTAAGAACAGTACCTAAGGACATTCCTGTGGCTTCTTATTCGCCTGACTTGAGTCCTTGTGACTTTTATCTCTTCCTGAGATTGAAAAATCACCTCAAGGGACGTCATTTTGGGACCACAGAAAACATTCAAACGAATGTAACCGACCAGCTGAAGGCTATTCCAGTATATGAGTTCCAGCACTGCTATGAGGAATGGAAGAACCGTCTCCTGTGTGGCTTCCCAAGGAAGTTATTTTAAAGAAGACAATACTGAATTGTAATTCTATTCGATAAAAAAAATAAAAATGAATGAGCTTAAAAAAATGGAAAGAGCTTGAAAGACTGATGGTTTATTCATATACATGTGTGGTACATATTAACGAAAAAAGGCGTTTCTAGCCTTGGTCAAAGGACGACATCAAGTCTGTCACTATCTATCTGACTAGAACTATGGTAGACGCGAATCATCTAACAGTTTATTCATCGTTAACGGAAGGTGACGAGACGTGATTCGGTTTTGCGCCGATTTAATTTGGTTACGACGTTTTACCGTTTACGAGAAAAAGTATGCGGGTCAATTAAATTTCGGCTTGGATGCTCACGACGTTTCTTAAGAGGAGTGTGAACGAACTACCGAAGAGCGTCGACAACTGAATATTGCAACGAAATCTGCGTTATAGTTCCAAAGCGAGAGAGTTTCTGGAGAAGTATCAAAATATTCCTGCTCCCTGCTGTAACATTTTCCAAGCACACAGAGCACATTGAAAATTTGCTGTATCTGAGTCAGTGAATTGCAATACAATCTTTTCTCGTCCGGCGCTGAAGTATGTTACTTAATACCTAACTGAACTCTTAATTATTTTGATATCAGGACTGTAAACTTTCCCTTAGACCACATCGAGCAATAAATATTACTATCAATCGTTACTGTGGTTAGCTAAAGATTGCCTGGAGGATTAAAGTAAAAAGATCAGAAGCCCAACCCAAGAAATTCAAAACAGGTACAAGATTTCGACACAGAGGACTTGACATAATAATAATAATAATAATAATAATAATATTCTTTATTTTACCAAAATGACATTGTACAAAATGTATGGCAATAGTCAATCTTAAACCTAAAACCAACAACATTGCTTCGTAAAAACTGAAATGAAAAATATTCAGATACATTATAAAAACAGTTACTTATTAAAAAACCTTTTAGACTACTTTTAAATATGTTTAAGTTTTTGCTTAACTTAATTTCTTGAGGCAAGTGATTAAATATTTTCAATCCTAAACAGTCTGTTGTCTTAGATGTTATCGATAGTTTAGAGAAAGGTACATGGAATTCATTTTTTTTGTCGAGTATTTATAGTGTGAACATTTTTATTCTGTTTGAATTTATTTTTGTTTTTTAATACATAAACACACATTTCAAAAATATACAAAGATGTTAGGGTTAAAATTTTATAATTTACAAAAACGTCCCGACAAGTTACCGTACTCGCAATTCCGGCCAAGGTGCGTAGGATACGTTTTTGTGAAACAAATACAGCCCGTGAAAAGGTAGAATTCCCCCAAAAACAAATGCCATAACGCAGATGTGTCTCTACTTGTGCATAATACAAATTTATTAATTGTTTCTCAGTGAGAACATCTTTTATATTTTTGAATAAAAAATTTGTAGAATTTAATTTGGCCATTACATACTCGCAATGCAGTTTCCAATTTAGGTGTTCATCTAGACATCTTGACATCTCAACCACATCACAATCATTATTACTAAGAGAATATATGAGGTATGTACATTAAGTAATGAGACTGGTTTTTTAAACTTTTTTTTATTCGAATAGAATTCCAATTCAGTATTGTCACCTTCAAAATAACTTCCTTGGGAAGCCACACAGCGCTGTAGACGGTTCTTCCATTTCTCATAGCAGTGCTGGAACTCATATACTTGAATAACGTTCAGCTGGTCGATTACAGCCATTTGAATGTAGCTATGGTTCCTTGAGGTGACTTAAAAGCCACCAAAATATCACCAGAGTAGCAAGTGACGTATTTTAGTTAAAAAAAAATTTTTACCTACTACATTACCTACTCTTTGGACAAAATCGAAAAAAAATTTATCCAACGAGAAATTTTTTTGAGCAAAAAAATATGGATTGTCGCCAAAAAAAATCAAATTGAAGTTGAAAAAATGCATGAAAATCGAAAAATTGCTTGTTACGGTGATTTTTGACCGAAACGATAAATTTAAACCTTCGGGGCACTAAGAAAAAAAATCGCAGCGCTTTGCAACTTTGAGGGTTTTTTGGGGACACTTTGAGGTTAAAAAATTACCAACGATATCCTTCGTTCATCCACTATATCCAAAGTTATACCAAATTTTCCAAATATCCTTAAATTCGCAGGTTTTTAATTTTTTTTTCAGCCAACATTATCGCTTCAAAAATTATTTTTATCAATCGCCCCCGATTGTGTCTTATAGAGAATATTTTGCAGTTTCCAAAACCCTACCTCCATTTTCTGTACGATCATTAGTTCCCGAGTAATTGATTGTTAAAATTGAAAAGGACTTTTCTGCTTTGATCGACGATAACTCCGCGGCAAATCATCGTACAGAGCTCGTTAAGAGGTCAAATTAAAGCTGATTAAACTGTCTAAAAGAGCTTTATGGTCGCATAATGAAAAACAATTTTTTTGAAGTCCACAAACCATTTTAAAGACGAGCAAAAATTTGGAAAAAAGTTTTTGTTGGTTTTCGGATGAGTACGTGAGAACCACTCCCGCTAAAAAAATGTAAAGTCCAGATCTGAAAACTAGACACGAGGCTACAATTTCCTTTTTATTTATTTTCTGTACTGCCATTTTTCTCCGAGTTATCCCTTGTTGAAAATCACCCAAAAATTTGGAATTTTTTAATATCCTTTAATTTTTTTTACTAGTGTAGTATGTAAACCTTGAAAATCTTTGGGATTTGATCAGTGCAGTGAAATATTTTGTATTACGTTATTACACTCTTGATTTTTCGTTTAACACATCCTTGAATACACAAGATTTTTAAGATGTAACTGGCAAATAGAAGCGTTCTATTTATAAATGATTATCATACTGTACATGATAAAACTTATACACATCGGTTTTTCTAAGAAATATATTTTTACACTCGCCCATGGCGTGATGCAATATCGAAGAACGCTTAAAAATGCTTTCTAAGAGACTCCGTAGAGACACGAGGTCAGTTAAAAGTTAAATTTTGATAGTTTTTTTTTTTATAAAAATTTTGAAATTTTTTTATAAATGTTGACGGAAAACCCTGTTACAATCATGGTTAGTGAAACAACTACTCTTACAAAAGCGTTTTATTATACAATGTATAATATATATTTATATTATACAATATACCTCATTAGTGTGGGTATATGCTCAGTGTATACAGGGTGGTTCTTAAGTTGAGTAATATTTTTTAACAGCGTACGAACTATTCAAAACAATTTTTTCCAAATAACAGTTTTCAAAAAACACAAAAAATATTATGTTTCGAAAATATCTATTATCCGGTCGTGCCTTAAATTTAGAGAAAATTTTGCACAGCGAAATTCTAAATACAAAAATGTTTAAGATAAGAGAATACTAGGAATAACTGATTCACAAGAAAGAGTGATATCTACATATATATTCGAATATATTTTGAATTTTAGTAGCAGACTAAAAAACGTGATAGTTTCCTTTTATTTAATTCAGGCTTATCTTATTTTTCATATATCTTATTCGATTTTTTAAAATTGTACCAATTCGTAAACATATTTTTTAAACATAAAAAAGAAGCAAAACCTTCCTGGTTGTTATTTGTTTACTTATTTATTTTTAATTTTTATTTTTTCACAAGTATTATTCTTCAATTTATCATATCTCATTTGTTTATATATTTTTATATTTACATATTATTCCACCAGAAATTTATAAAAAAAAGCTGCTTCCTATAGATTAGTAAATATTTGAACAAATAATGAAACTGTATAGAAGCACAATAATTTATATTTCTACAAAAAAAAACAAAACAATACAGCGAGAAGTAGACAATCGAGTTAATTAAATTACAACTGATTTAACACAGTAACAGTGCTAGACGTTACGTCAATGTTTAATGGTTTTCTTATGATAAATCCCGGCAATAAAAATAAAAATAAAATATATCAGCGAAATACACAGTAAGCTGCATACTGCATGACATAATAAACAAACTGGAATATTACTGGTAGAACCAAATAAAATATAAACTGATTACGAACAGGATACAAATACACGGAGAGCGGCAAAAGTATTGCAGAAATTCGATAAAACCCAAAACAAGTTTCGCAAAAAAAAAAACCTAAACACTTTTAATTACAAAAATGCGTATTTGAGTGTATACCTTTCTGTCGTCAACTATTTTCGAGAGATGACCTAATACACAAAGTTTTCAAGTGACAATCTCCTATTTTTGATGTTGATTGGACTACATACAAATTTTAGAGAAAAGTAGAAATGAAAATTGTATGTAAATTTGACACAAACTGTAACACTAAAAATGAAATTCAATATCGGACCAACTGGTTCTCAAACTGCCAACTGTGGACCTCTTGATAATGGCCAAGTCTATCTATAAATTCACCAAGTCCATTGCGAATGACTTCTGCGTATTCTATTCTTTATCTCCTCTAAATTTTGTGGTCTGGCGTTATATATTTTTGCCTTCAAATATCCCCAGACAAAATAGTCCAGGGGCGTAAGATCTGGAGATCTCGGAGGCCACTCTATTGACCCTCTTCTGCCAGTCCAGCGCCCAAGAAAAATTTCACTAGGATGAGATCTAAGATCAAAATTCGGACCTGTGGATTTTGACGAGGAATCTTTCGCGCTTCATGTGATTTGGTAGTCGGTGACTTTGTCGGACCTCCAAATTATCTAGTCCCATTAAAAAGGACTAGAGGGCAATATCAGGAAGGTAACGCCACAGTAGTTAGGTTGGCTGACAAACTTCATTATGATTTTTGTTTGGAAATCTAATTCTACGATCAGAACTTTTATGGTACCTTCTCACTGTGAATAAAACACCATGTAAACTTGTCTCCCAGACAGAAATTATCAAAACAACTATTTAACTGTCGAAGTTTATTGTTTATTTACACAGTTCTTTACAGCTTTATTTTGGTGTATTTTATTAGGAATGCGGCTATAAAAATATTATAATTCCAAAAAAAAAGCAACAGAGAGAAAGAGAGAGGGAGGAGAGAAACCTCGTAAAAATTGTATTCCTAAGTTGAAATACGACCCATTAAAAATGCACTGCGTTGTTCACCCGGTATATAAATAGAACCTTGTTTAATGAAGCCTTTTTTTCTACGGGAGTATGATTTCATCTCGCTTCTCGGAATTTAGACTCGAGACATGTCTGTATTTCTGTTGCATGTTTGCAAGGTCGCGGTATGTTATTTAAAAATCTAACATCGAACACAAAAAACTCAGTTTGGAAAAAAATTTGTACGTCATGATATTTATAGACTGTGATCCGTTTTTCGATTGCAACATAAATTAGGTTTGCATTTAATTTACGAGGTGGTATTTTTATTGAGAAATCCAAAAAAAAAAGGAAGTAAGCGCTGACTCGTAAGGTTTCGACTGTTTTTGTCTATGCATATGCAAATGTCTATCTAGAATGTGCACGTTTGTTTTTGACCGATGACAGTGCACTTTTTTTTTAATGCAGCGGGACAATCCAAATAAGCCGGCCTTAGACGATACAAAACCACGTAACAGGATGCAGACAGATTATAATTTGTCTGGCGTATTTTTTTTTTGAAAGTGTGAGGGTGAAACAATAGAGGACTACAATTAAGGAGTTTGGGTGGGGCCAAAGCACGTAGTTTTTGGACTTTTCTTTCGAAAACTATAAGAATGTTTAATGTTTTTCGAGATATTGACGAGTATTAAATAGGCGAGTGCCTTTTTAAGAACAAAAATCTCTCGTTTTAAGCCAATAAAAAAACATCCATAGAAAAAATATTTTAGTTAAATCTTCAGACTACTACCTGACTAATTGGGCCATTATAGAAAACAAGACATGATTAATTTCTAAAGTTGAACCAAAAACATCATAAAAATTCAAAACTCTATCATCCTTACAACAGAGTTCACAAAAAATCACTGTTCGTGAAATTTTAATAAAACACAGCGAGTTCTAGGGGGATATCCCATAATTTTTTTAGAGTTGTTTGTGACGTACAGGGCTTTTCGAATTTTTATGATATTTTTTGTTTAACATTAGACATTATTCATTTCTAGGATTTTTTTAATGGTTCAGTTAGCCAGGTAGATACTCTGAAGATGTCCCTTTAAGATGAGTCCAAGAACTTATTGAGAAGACTTAGAAAATTATTTAGTATTTTCGGAGTTATTGCCGACAACTTGAGCTTATTAGACGCAGAATGTCACAAGCGGTACAAATATTATAAGAATTTAAACAACCTAAAAAACTGGGTGTATGAATACTTGCGCTGTTTATACTTTCTTGTGTATTTTTTTTTCTATTACTATACTACTACTTTACTATATTACTATATATATTATACTATACTATATTACTATTACTATACTTTTTTCAAAAGTGGAATTATTGTGTGCTAGTTCGAATCCTGTACGATTAACCTATATCACTATTTTTCTTATTTCTGAAGCCTCATCTACGCGTTGCCAGCCATCCGACGTGATTTATATAACGCCGGGGTTACATTTTTTTTCGTACGTTTTGCTTTTCTCGCATTTACACAATCGAAAAGAAAACGGCGTTATGATTCATGCGCTGTCAGCGCACAATATCGATGAAAAATGGCGTCTAGCCCAAATTGCACCCAACGCCACGCCACGATTGAAGAGAACGCCTTTCATCGCGTCTTCTCGACTAAACTAACAAATATTTGCACAGCGATAGTCTTTTAAATTACCTAATACTGGGGTAAAACCATCACACTGATCTTTGATCAGCCTGTTCGACACACGACGGTAAATTCTGAAGCTCTGATTTACGCCGCCGAAGCCAGTAGATCAGCTAGCACTCGTAGATCGTCCGCTGAACTTGGCATTCCACAAACATCAGATATTCGGCATCTTTTGTGGTGCAAGAAGTTCAACAACCGTCACACTCAACTTTGATCAGTCTTACTGACCCACGACGGTGGATTCTGAAGCTGTGGTTGACGCCGCCGAAGCTAGTAGATCAGCTAGAACTCGTATTGTCCGCTGAACTCCATTCCGCTTCATTCCACAAGCATGGAAAGGCAATATCACCTTCATACAGAAAGCAAACTAAAATATCTCACAATCAGTATTTTACCAGTCAAATCGACGGGGCACCAAAGTTCCATAAAGTACTTGGTCTTGTGGACCATAAGTTGATAGGGAACTGAGATGAACCTTCCCAAAATATATTATTTAATGTCATAAAAATTAATATAGAAATTTGGAGTTAAAAAAAGTTTAAAAAAGAAACACATTTTACATCTAGTTCGTCGATGATATCGATTTATTTGGCATTCTAGACTTTACTTTGAATGACTTATATATACTTCTAAATCAAGTGGAGTGAAACCTTGTGGTAAAACTGGAATACGTGAAATATCACAGGGAGTCGTCTGGAACGCGTAATTTTTAACTAATCACGGTTTTAAACAAAACCAGATGTTACGGCGACATTTTAGACGCAACACTCAATTACTTCGGTTATCGTCGCCCTTACATCCCCAAAGGACGAGACAAACTCATCCAATCTTGGCTAAAATCGGGCGACAAGCTTGTTGACTACCATCACCACGGAATTAACAGAAAGTATAAATCCCACAGAGGCAATTATTCCGGCCCTGAGATGTGGTTCGTTCGTCAAATAAACTAATTAAAATGTTAATTAGAAACCGTAGAACGTAATAATTAAGACGCTTTTGCGGTATCTCGGATCGTAATCACGCAAAGTGCACGTACACTCCCTAGACGGCTTCTCGAACCTATAAATCTGCTTAAAATATTTCGATGTGGTCTATTTTTCGGCTGGAGCAGATGCAGGCTTCATCTAAGGATGCCGCCTTGCCAAATTAGGTCCCGTATTTAACTACAATATGGAAAAAAGAGGAGGAACCATGATAATTAATTAATAACACAGGTCCACAAAAATAAAAAAAGCAGTATGTGCTAAAATGGTTGCAACCACTTCCCCTCATTGTTTTTGTCCTTCTGAATGAAATAAAGTAAAGTCAGAAACAGGAATCGCTGCTCATGCATTCGAGAAAAGTAAGGAAATCTGTCAAAGCTACAGGTACATGTTTCCAACTTTAACTGCTAGCGATTATGGAAACGAATTTGCCAAGTGAAAGAAAGTGGTATTAACATACCAAATGATCTTACCGAAGACTAAGTAGCTAATCTGGTGTCCAAAATCGGGAGTTATAGCAGTTATTGTGTTCTCAGAACGAATAAAATCGGCAAAAGATTGGTCATCGGTAAAGGGGCACCAACAGAAGGTCAAAAGTGGGGATTTTTAGTTTTTTGTTTTTTTAGAATGAGGAGAATGAGTCTAATCTAGAGTTCTATTTATCTTCCAACGACCTATGTATTGGATGTGGATTCTGTGGAATGGATTCAATGTCGTTTCTCTCCTATTGGCTTAGTTTTTTCCTTCAACATCCAATAGTAGTCTGCCATCAATTTAATGTCCCACCTTCCTTGATACCAACGTTCAAATATTTTATATTGTGAAATCTTTATCCATGCTTCGAAATACAAGCATAATACATACTATAAATAATTTCCCCATGCTGTGTATTTGTTTCGTCATTATTTACTTTGGTAAATTTTTAAACTCCATGACTAAAAAAAAACTGGGTGGTTTGGAATTAAAAACAGGAAATCATGGAAATCTGTTGAACTAATGTCTGAAGAAAAGCGTGGACGTATATAAGCTCCATTGGGATTATTCCACTTTTATATTAATATTAACATTATTGAAATACCCTATTATTATTAAAATACCCCTGATTTGGTCTACTAATTGTAATTACTGTAATCCCGTGTTTTAAAAATAACTCCATATAAAAACCAACGTCTCATTAAGAGGTGTCTATAAACGCATTTACATATAAACACGTTAACGCCAGATATGATATTTAACACTTCCAATGTAAATATTTGTGAAATATTGCCCCCTTAGAGACCATCTGTCGCCAGCGTAGAAAGATTACGTTTTTAAAATTGTTTATTGTTGTAGACCCTTCCACTTCGTGCATATTCTGAGAAGTAGGCAGCATCGCGTAGACCATAAAAAAGTTCGTCTGTTGATTCTGTAAATTTCTCCATTTTACGATTTCTATTTCATATTTAAAATTCTCCTAGATTCAGAAAGGTACGTGTACGCATGATAGCATTAACTGCATCGTTAATGAAGTAGTTTTCGCTTACCAATTTTCGCTCCTTTTTTATTGAAATACCAGTGGTACTTTCTTTTAGTACCTTTCTCAGAAAGGGCAATGGCCTGAATGACTTTAGTTTACTGTATATCAGTGTCGTTTGAACTGAAAACACCTTTGTAAATTATGAAAAAGTTCATATTTCTGGTTTAGTCGTAGGTACCCAGAATTTTAAGAATAAAGAAGAATGAAAAGCAAATCGATTTATTCTTTCCTGGCTTCTGTTTCTTGATACTTTAAGAAAATTAAAACTAATATTACCTACATAATAATAACTAAAAGTTAATTACTGTTTGTAAATATGATTTGGACATCATCAGGATGCCAATCGTCTATTGACGATTTGGTTAATCATTAATTTGAATTACAAACATTTCTCGTACAAAATCTATATTTGCCGAGTCTAAATTTGCAACAAATTATAAGTAGTTTGCCACCAATGTGATGATCTGGACATCAGGATGCTAATCAACTAAAAAAAGTATTGAATATCGGTAATTACAATTAACAAACTTTCCGGCAGAAGAAACATTTTTCTGGCAGAAATCTGTGTTTGCTGAGTTTAAAATTTCAACCAATTATTAGTACTTTGCCATATGTTTCGAGCAAATAGCAGGAGAGATATTGGACTTACCCAAAGTTCGACGTCTATAATTGATATGATGGCCAAAGACGGCCTTCATTAAGTATTGTTACGGTAGGCGTAAAAATTAAGGAATATAAAAATACCAAATTTTTATGTGATTTTCAAAGAGTAGAGAAAAGATAAGAAGGAAATTGAAGCTCCCAAGTTTCTGGTTTTTGGATTTAGTAACGTTTTTTGATGATATAAAAAAATGGATTATTGGTAAAAAATATTACTAACTAATGTTAAAAACTTACATTAATTTTTAGCACAAATGACAGTTCCAATCAATCCGACCACTATAAAAAAAATGTATCCATTATTTGCAAGTTTTTCCCAAGTTATCCATATATCTTTAATTATACAATTTTTTTACTTCTTTTTTTAACCATTCTTCAGTAAAAAATTACTTTTTTACTTTGAACGTTGTGTGCGATAACTCAGCCAAAAATCATCGTACAAAGTTCGAAAATAAGTCAAATTAGAGAGAATTAAAAGAGCTTTATGATGAGATTGTCGAAAAAAATTTTTAAGGTTCGTGAAGATAAGAAAAAATTTCGTTTTTTTTTTCAATGGTTTTCTTATGATTACTCAAAAACTGCTTAACTAAAAAAAATAAACTCAAGATCCAAAAAAGTAGAAATTTGGATCTTCAATTTCCTTCTTTTTTCTTTTCTCTGCGACCATTTTTCTGTAAGTCGCAGCTCTCTGAAAATCACCTAATTTTTGCGCCTCGTGTATGAATCTTGGGAAATTCATTTATTTCGCCGATAATTCTTTGGCAAACACTCTTCCGTCTAAGCGAAATAACCTAAGACGTACTCGTTATTCGAGTTCAAAGTCCTGGCCGTTTACTTTTTGCCCATATTTTATCATCCTCGCTGATTTTTAACTAATCAGCAATTCTAATTCCGCTAATCACATTAAATTAGCTCCTGTTAATACAAATCTCTTGCACATCTGTAATTTGTAAGTGCCATTAATTATACGCCGAGTCACGTTAAGTAACTCCTCTTTCCTCCTTTTTCTTGCCATTATTTAATTATAAGTATCATTAATCTTGGCCGGCCGCTTTTTTTCGTCCCAAATAGTCAACACTTCCTGTTCGTTACGTGTGTATTTACATTTTTATGTTAGAAGTCGTTCCTACATATGAATTTTAGTGCGAGGCTTTTAAGAGATTATCGCTGTCGTAAATAAAAAAATCTCCTACTGTAACTTTGCATCCTTGAAGGAATGGTATAGTCCATTGTTTTAGATCCTGCTTGATGAATTTTTTTGCAGCGTGGTCATGAGATTGTAAGCAGGTTTTTGTCTGGCGCCATTCTGAGGTTCACCAGTAGGATCAGAAACATTTTTTTAATAGAATACATCTAAATCTAAATAAATAACATCACATTAAATCAGTCAGTCCCACCTTTGTCAATAATTGTTCATGACCAAATAACAACCACCACATTTTTTGTATAACAACGGCAAATCTATGCATTTTTTTTTTATAAATATCTCGATTTAATTTTCTATTAAAACACCGTGTTTTACAAGACACTATTTACAAAATATTTAAGTCTAGAATAGATCTTCCAAGCCTTTTTTGCTTCAGCTTTGTCTGACAAGGGCAAAGATCTGCTACAGAATGGCTTTGATATTAAACTTTGCTGAATTTAGTTTTGTCAAAACTGAATTCACAAGGTATAATCCTATCAGAAGCAAAAAAAATCAATATTATAGTACAAGGTTTATCAAAATTTAATCAAACATAGCACCAATCGCAACTGTGCCTAATTGAAGCAGATCCCTACAACACCAGAGACTATCTCCCTTTAATACATTCCCATGCAGTTATGGAAAGACCGTATGGATTCGCTAATACAACTAGCGGAACACAACAGTGTCACTCTCAAGTAGGAGAGAGGAACCAAGGCCATGAAGTGAACGAAAGAACGGACTTTCTTGCAAAGGAAGGGGCTGAGGTTCCACTGATAGGGCCTGAAACCACCTGCGGTCTGGCCTACCGCACAGCCACGAGGGCCATAAAGGACTTTTAAGAGAAAAACATATTTCTCACTGGGCGAAAGTCCCAGGTTCAACAATCGCAGATGTTCATTGGCGAAAGTTCATTGGTGAAAGAGTCAATAGACCTTGTAAAACTGAGGTAGAAACCAGCTGAGATGGATAGTAGAACTGTTCACAGGACACTGCCCACTCATGCGACATCTCACCACAATTGGGATGAAAAATGATTGCAGGAGATATAGAGAGGAGGAAGAAACCCCCTTCCACATATTATGCGAATGCCCAGCACTGGCAGCTGTTAGGTATTCGAACTTTGGGGCTACAACAATAGAACCAAAAGAAGTAACAGATGCTCCTCTAGAAACTGTCCTTAAATTTCTTAAGCAAACAGGACTAATGAAAGCGAACTAGGACAATGGCACAATAAGCATTGGCTTAAGTGCACAGGGCTCATACCTACCCTATACGTAATTGTAATTGTAATCTCCATTACTGTGAACGACATTAGTTGGTGGTTGGGCTATGGAATCTAGATTAATTTTTATCGACCGGCGTGGCCCGTCTATCAAATATACCCGAAAAAAAAAACTAAATACTCCCTTAATCCCGACCGCATAGCATGGTCCTAGGGCTCAGACTCCGAATAATAGCCTTGGGGGACGCGTTGTCGTTGACAGTCCCTTTGTTATCGGGAAAGGGATCGCTCTGTCTCTTTCTTTCTACCCCAGCTCACATAAAAAACTACCCTAAACGCTTCATTACGATAATTCGGAGTTACGGATACGGACCGATCCTGTTTAGATTTTAAAATATTCCGTCGAGATGTAGGGGAAACCGGGACAATGCGAGATAACGCAACAGAACGTGGTGGAGCGTAAGTGAGGGTCTAACCAGAGATAAGAAGGAGGTAAGAGGGAACACAAATCGTCTACACTTTGATCATTTGAAAGAAATTACTTGTTAGTACAAGAGTTAATTGAAATATCTATAGGTATACTAAAAAAATACTTATAGCTTGTGATTATATAAATAGGTATTCACGTCTAGGTCCTAAGACAGTCAACTGGTGGCGCTGTGATCGATCTCGAGTTATCATTAGTAGAGTTAGACAGCAACAAGCATTATAAATAGGACTATTTTGGTCTGATAGCACCCATAACAAGCGGACAAACATTCTTCAATAAATTAAACATTCTTCAATAACTGTCGTGTATTAGTAAGTTCTAGAAATTAATACCTTAATGTTTTTTTAAAGCATTTCAAATATTTGTAGACACTATTTTAGCGTATTTTTATCGTTTATAGTACCTAATAATATTTATTAATTACAACCGTGGTAATTACAATCAGAATTGTTATAGTATTGTATTTATTATATATGTGTTCTTTTTATTTTATTTATGACGATTTAGAGGACTGGGCAAGTTAACATTGAAAATTAATAAGAAAAGGAGAGTAAGTAATGGCAAAGTTAAAAAAAAGATAAAAAAAAGAAAAAAATAGTAGACTTAAAACTTAAAAAATGTAACTTAAACTAAATATTAGAAAAAAACGGTTTGTCTTTGGTATAATTTCTTATTTGAAGTTTGTAATAGATATAAACAACTATAGTGGTAAATCTGTTATTTTTTATGTGTATGAATTTTATATAATTCAATTTTCAACTCATCAAGAAGCATTTCAACATACTTTTCTTCTTAAAGCCACTGTTTTAATAACTGTATCGACTATCTTTGTGTTTCTCTTGTGTGTTACTTTTGTGTGTCTCAATTTGGTCCCTCTTTCTCAATCAAATGTTCTGCCCCGGTCCCCCCTATATTACGCTACGACAAAAGCGTTTGACGGGAGGATCCCCTAGAATTTCGGCGAGGAAAAATGCGAATATGTAAATGAAGATGAGAGTGACGTAAATGTCTAGTGGAAAAAGACGAAACCGGATCTTTTGTTTGGAAAAAACTCGATTAAGGTCTCCATTTCAAGCGTCAGAAACGGCAGACATCCACTTTTTTAGGTGATTCGAAGTACATATTCCTATTGGAGAACAAAAGGAAAACCACACGCAGAAAAATGTTATATTTGGGTGTGTATTGTTAAATATTTGTTTTTTTTTGCGTTATATGGTAAAACACGTAGGAAATAAATACTGAGACCGACACATTTCTTCTTACTAAAGATATCGACATCTAAGAACGTCCTAATTCTCCTTAAGCTAGAAAAATCCGTTTTTCGAGTTTTTTTTTACAATCCAGACAGCCTTTTGTTAGTGAAAAAAATTAGAGTTGATAATAATTGGGGTTGTTTAAAAATTTTTCAGTGGCAAACCTTTTCAAAATCATTCCACCGTATTGCCAAACATTGTATTATAAGTTTTCATCAAGGTTTTTCTTCCTTCTTTTGCTAATAATATTCTAAATTCTCAAGTGCCATATTTATAGAAAACTATTTTACTTTCTACACACTTTCTAAAAGTGCATGAATATGAGATCCATTTTACAAGCTTTTATTTTTCGTGTAACTTTTATTACCACATTGCCATTTTTAGCCAATAATAAACCATTGCCAAAGGTTTATTATCTATACATATGCTTACACCCTGAGAAAAATTGACCCTTGTACAGCCAACTAGACGCTTTCGAGATCCGGTCCAGGAAAAAGAAAGACGAGCTTGGAGATCTTTACTCTGGATAAATTGCTCCGATGATTAATGATAATGCTCTCGGCCAGTCAAATAAAACGTTATTTTTAGGACACAATTCAATATTGGAAGTGCCGTTTTTTGTGCGCTGGCATTATCTCCGCTAAATTCCAGACTCATTTGATATTCCATTACGACGACGTAATAAACGAGGGTATGGCATGATACTTATTTGTCACATCGCAAAAAAGAGTTGTAAAAAAAGTACAAAGTTCATTAATTTCGCTATCTCGCCGATCTAGACCATTAACGTATCAGTGACAGATAGCGGGTAACCGGGAACGGCGTATACAGTGTGGGCCAAATGGAACACTAGTAGCGACTAGTTTTTAATGATAAATAATATAATCATTAAAACAAGAAGCATCGTAAACGTGGTTCTAAATACTCATTTAGGTAACAGTAGAGGTAATTTGTAAAAAAAGACAAGTAAGAAGTAAGAAGTAATTTAATTAATAGAGTTTGATTCTGTAAACGAACCGTTACAACCTATATTTAGCAACTAGAGATAGCACTAACAAGCACACCTAGTCCTTGATGATAAGTGGTCTTTACGACGTGGGGGTGCTTAAGAAACATCCCCCTACAGGTAACTCACTAGTAATTGTGACTTGCATGACCTTCACGGACCCCCTCCCTTTCTAGATGGTCGCTTCGGATAGACATGCCATCTAAGTGTCACAGAAACCGTACAGCTATACTACTCGTAAAAGTCAGGGGCGCACTTAGTACATACTATGTCACTGTTATAAATACGAAAAGACATATTTAAAAAACACTACCTGGCAACACTAAAACCACGTACGTGTTATAGACGTATTTATTTTTTACTGTTGATGATACTCCCTTATGAACCTCTAGTACAGATTTTCGACGGATTTACACTGCACTAGGTAAATCCCATTGTGGTACATAGTAGTTAGAATACCACTTTGTTATTGCATTGTTTTTTCCCATCCACTTTTAAGTCCGGCATACCCTCAACAGTCTATATGCAAATGATGCGGATCGCTGTTTTTTATTAATCAGCATAAAAAAAGCTACAAGTAAGTACATCACCTCACCGACGAAATCACCAGTTTTGTAAAAAATGGATTGCATTAGCGCGCTCCGCAGCCGGTCAAATAACGACTGAGCGGCATAGAACTAATTCATTCCCTATACACCCGAATTTTGAGGATCGTAACTTTACACAGGCTGCAGGATAAACAATCTCTATTCGCTGTTCTTTAATAGACATTTAAATATTTAAGACTTTGTCTCTCTGCGATCTCTAGTAACAACTGAGTTGTGATTCCTTACAATTCTGCAACATAAAATCTAATTGGCGCCCCTGTAAATATTGAATCTAAAAGGAATTAGACATTTAGCGCAACCTTACGAGAAAAGTTTTTTTTATCTGTGACGCAGTGACGCAGTCGCTTTACCACGACTAGTGTTGATAAGGCAACATACTAAAAATATAATCGAGGATAGAGCGCTATTAACATGATTAAAGGAAAACACAATAAATCATCCAAGATCTATAGCCATTCATCACACAGTATCTTGTTGGTGTCGTCAGCGTCTGGAATTTCATTTTTATTTTAAATAATAAGAAATGGCGGAGATCGTTTCAATAAGCGCGTTACCGAGTACCTAGAAGACAAAACAAAAACAAGTATCGAGACGAAAACAAAAACGTCTCGTGGAAATGGAAAAACATGCCAAATAGACACACGTTGTTTAAAGAAGAAAAACGAGTGCTGCTGAAAATATTTGGGACGATTCAAGAGCCAAAATTTCTTGGAGATTTTGAAGCTGATTTTAAGTTAATGAAAATAACAACTTGAAAACAACTTTTTCTATGAAAATTAATGTAAACTTCATCTTAGTTCAGGTCAGACTAGTTTCATGGATTTATAGAATATTGTCATTATTATTTGTTGAAATATGCAAACAGTAAGTATAAATATTATATAAGTATAAAATATGTCAAATTATGGAAATATTGCTATTCACACAGAAAGAGCAAACATAACATAAATGCACAACAATGTACCAGCAAATTTGAAGAAAATTCGTCATTGAAAGTCGCCGTAAGAAAATCTAATAGGTTTGGTTCTGAAATTAGGACTTCACTGTCTGGATAAACTGGATGTAAAGGTAATGACTCTTGTTTTATATTGAAGTGGAACTGAAACATTAAAATTTCTCAAATTTTCTCTACTAAAGACACTAATACTGACTCAACTATACGCATTTTTTACGTACCAAGATGGTACATTATAGAAATCTACGATAGCTTCTTTGAAAATGAACTTCCTACGAGAAAGGAATTTGAACCCTTCTTCATTACTGGAACCAGCCAGCTATATACAAAGATATGAAGATTTGTAAGGGATTTTCACTAGACTCGAGGCTCAAACTGGTGATGCGCACTTGAAGTCGGATGTCTACAATGATCAATATCATTGTCCAAGGGAGGAATTCTTCAATAAAGAATAAGTCATCAATTCATTCAATATACAATATTTATGGAATAATTTCAGTGAAAATGGCGTTTTGTCAACATTTTTAAACATACATAGGCATGTTAGCGTTATATACCGTATGTGTACAACAGACATCGACCGGAAAAAACACAAATGCTACACTTCTCGTTCTAATGACTAGCGCAGTTGATGAGGGGGCCGATCTTATTCTCTCATTACCTTCGATACGTGTACCATTGCTTCTTATCTCACTTCCATTTGTCCTTTTTTTGTAACTAGCCGGTGTCCACTGTACATACAGGGTATACACCGCGAGATACAAAATTTATACAACAAGAATACGACAAAGAATATTAAAAACTAAATAACCCACTTCCAAACAAGTTCTCATTCTTTTCGCAGAATCGAAACATTGGTGAGTACTTGGGCGAGTTGTCAAGCTTCTGAAATGTATTTACAGTTCTAGCCCGTAGATCATCTAAATTTTCGCAAGGGGTTCTGAAAATCGTAACCACATATTACGATTAATGATTTGGTCTTCCAAAAATTCTTCCAAAAAATTTAAATCATCAAGATTGACGTTAATTCGTGCGCTGTCCTTCTGGAAGTAGCCTTGACTCATCTCTTCGTCGCCTAATGCGTTCACAAAATTTCATTACCTTACAGAATTGAGAGACCCTTAAAAATCGGTCCAATTAACCTCTTCGATGTGGCCGCCCGCATGCTAACTTTCTAAGAATTCACACGCTGCTAGAAATGTGGATTTTCAGTGCTCAACATCATCATTTCTTGAGAATTAACATAATCAGACGGGTAAAACCGCATACCACGTCAGTAAAAACGATTTTTTCAAAGACGTTTTCATTACTATGCAAAGTATCCATAAGCCTCTCTGAAAACTGCAAAAATTGGTTCGGTGTCGATTCTTGGACTGAGCTCAGACGGAAAGCGTGCATCTACTTGCTAGTTTAGACTCCAAATAGGGGTTTGCGGGTGTTAATTAACAATTTGCCTCACTTCTTCGGTTTTTTGCGTAGTACGAACTTTAGATTTGCCTCTATTATTAGGTTTCGAGGAACGGGAAGGCTACGCGGCCGGTCCCCGCATCCGCCCGGATAAAAAGGGCTTATCTCCGACCCTAGTGCCCCCCGATACGCGGAGAGCCGTCAGTCGGCCGGAGAGCCCGACAATGCACCCGCCACCATAAGTGGGCCATATGGAGCGACTGACTGCGTGCGTGCATTAGTCAGGGTCGCGCCGGTGTTATCAGAGAGCGCCGTGGCGGGGAGAGAGAGCGCGCTATTCGACTGTCTAGACGTCCGCGGCACTACACTTGACACTGCCGCTAGTCGGCCGGTTCGGTTAGTTTTAGTTGGGAGGTCGGCGTGCGAGCAGTCGAACGAGAGAACGCGCGCGCGACCGATGACCGTGCGAAAGGTACGCGCTGACCTGTCGAGCGAGAATTTCGCGAAGAGTGCCCTCAGAAAGTGCATGATTATCATGCGACAAAAAGTTGACTGTCAATAGAAAGGTACGCGTCTGTTGTTAAGGCCACCTCACACGCTCCATACGAGTTTTTCCCTAAATGTCCGTCGGAATCATAAAGGCTGTGAACTGTGTGATAATTTATGTAATGTGTGATTTGTTTTTTTATTTGTCAAGGTAGTCTTCTATTTACATCGAACGTAAGTCTTAAGCATATACCTTAATCGCTTAAATAGCAAAACGTAGCAGTAGTTTGTCCTCTAGACGGTCCGATTGCGAAATTAATCTCAGTTGCCTAACGGATTAAGATTATAGTGCGAACTTTTAACGAATTATATTCACCAAATTACTGAAAAACCGTCGCGATCCTGTTACAAGAACCCAGACACCATATACCGTACTCTATCCGCCAAAAATTAAATCCATACGCAGGTTTCTATTATAATCACTAATCAGTCTGTCTTTTAACATTTAACAATCGTATTTGCCGGTAAATTATTTATCGCTCCCAAAATCTGCCACTCATCGTAGTCCCATTATCATATCTATAAAAAGAACGGAATTCGAGCCTTTCAAAATAATATTCGGCTACTCGAAACGCTAATCCGTCGATGCATTCGGATCGAATTGCAGCCGTATTTATCGATCGGATCGATTGATCCGTCGGGCAGCGTAGCCCGAGTTTACGGCGAAACGCGGCGTAGGCAGCAGACAGGTATATTGTGTTGCCGTCTTTTAGAAAGTAATGACACCAGTAAAAGAGTATTTCGTCTAGTCTAGACGGTTTTTATCTTCCCATTGTCGATTACCATACCGGTTTAGTGAACATTAAGGTTTATTTGAAACACGAAACGTGTTTTGTGGCGTTTTACGTTTTTTGCCGTCGAGCAGGAAGCGATTGGCCGGACGGTTTTCTTGCGCTGCAGCGGGAAAAAAGTTTCCTCATGTTGTTTTTTAAATTGGCGTCGATGTTTGTTTACGGTTGTTGCATTCCGCTACCGTTCGTGCGTAATCCAGGTCTGGTCCGGTTTTTCTATCCATATCGCGAAAATAGTCAACGGGAAATTTTTCGTAGTCTGTAGAAAAAATGCGTAGAAAAAGGACACAGACCTCTTCGGGAAGATAAAAACATCCTAAAAATAATAAATAGGATTATCTAGAGTAGGCATCTATTTTAAAATGATCTTTGATATAAAATTGTTCTCGAAATGACGGCTTGTAGGATTAGAATAATAACAATAAAAGGTTTTTGCTATTTTGATTGTTTTATTTTTCATATAGCTCAGTTGTGGACAGTTTTATTTAATGTTTTACTTTTATGGTTACGTATTGAAAATTTGCTCCTAGTTTGTTACCAGAGTTCTATATACTTTTCTTATCAAATTGATCATTTTCTTCCTTGAAATGATCCACACGATTTTTTAAATATCATTAAAACCGTTGTCTGGGTTTCAACTTCGTTGATTTCGAGGTTATTTTGTTTTGTAATGTGTCTACCAAATCTGAGACTAGTATTTCTCGGCACTTAAGCAAGTAAGTAGTGCCAGTAAAGAAAAAACTACAAATTGGCTTAACCGCATAGCAGTGAGTATCTACCTAAAGCACGTAGATATATATACATTTTTCATTATCTACAACTTCTATCTTGGAACCCATGGAATTAGGAAGTAGTTGTATCTTATAATGTCATGCTCAGTTCAGTGGTTTCTAAATCTCCAATAAAAACATTGTATATTACAGTAATTTTGTAGTGTGTATTTTCTGTTGTGAAAGTTTCTCTGGAGGAGCTGTTTATAAAAATTCGTTCAGAAATGAAAACGTTGGCTTTTCAATTTCGAAACCATTTTGAGTTGAGTATTCAAAAAAATCAAAAGTGAAGACAATTTAAGTTCAACACCAATATCGATTTTCAATACCCATAACACATGTTCATTTGATCAATTTCTCACGTTCTAATATTCAGCCTGTTTCTTTGGCATACTTTGGTTTAAAGTAGTTTTCGAATTTTTCCTCCTGGTGCCACAAAATCAACTGGCGTATGTGCAGCAGTGACTGACATTCCCAACTGGGTCTTTGTTCTACATCACAACTGCTTCTAATTGAAACCACACTAGGTAACTCTGAATCCACATTCCTCTCTGTCTATTGATATCTGGCTTTCTGAGTATGTATCTGCGGGTTTTCATTTTGGTTACAAACATATATAGCTCCTATCTACTTGAATAACATTATTATTTTGAAATTTGTGTTTCCAACAGTTGGAACGGTTGATGTAGAGTGTAATAGACCACCTGACACCGTTATTACTGGAACGAGGACTAGGTAACCAATTTTGGAATTAAACACAGAAACCAGTCGTCTTTAATATTCGACTCTCCTCCTGCTTTATGTTACCCTAGACGTTAATAACGCGGGTCGGTCTACCCCTTTGATAAAATAAATATTCGTTATCTAAAACTAGGTGTCTCGCCGCCATAGACCAGGCTCACAAAGAGTTGGCATTAGGGGAAGAAGAGGGTCGCCGCTGAATGGGGGAAAACTGTTGATATACCCATCCGGTGATTCATAGCTAACGGCGGGCGAACAATGATTTTGATCCGGGGTCACGGAATATTTAACGGTTATTTTATAGACGAGACCCTATAGGGACCGATGAAATCTATATAAAGGTAGTTATGTACCGCCCTGGGTATTTGTTGCGCCGACGATTGTAGAAGCGAAGCAAACACATTGTCGTTAGACGTAATACTCGATTTCTAATTCTGTTTTTGTATGCAAATCTACATTGTACATTTTAGGAACCATAAAATAAATTATGACTAACGACTGTTTTGACGATCGCGTATCTAAGGTTTCCAAATATATTTGGCGCAGGAAATTATAAACGAATAAAGATTAAATTGATTGTTATACCAGCAACAATGATAGTGAGGGAGCTCCTCTTGGATGAAATCACCACCTTTTTGTGGTAATTGTGCCTACCTCAGTGCACAATAGTTACTATAAATGCATGCTTTGAATGCTGAAACGACTTATAGAAGATTATCTATATTTTAACATTCGAATTGGGCAATCGCCTCGAATTTAGCCATCTGTAGAATGCAGATGACGTAGAAAATTGCTTTGTTTTTACCGAACTTATAACATTTTTTCTATATTGTCCTGTTGAGAATACTCTCTGAAGCTTTCTGTTGTGATACTAGTGACAATATTCACTAAGGCATTAGTGTAAAATGAAAATTGCATTGTTGAGGGAGCCCATAAGACCGATGTTCTTCCCCATTCAAAATTAATTGTAAAATAGATATGGGGCATTTTTCTGTTTGAAACATATCACAATCGATAGTACTTGCTAAAAAACTAACTTCCCCAAAATTTTAGATTTTTTGAGCCACAAGGAGAGGGATGGTGAGGGTGAGAAAATACAAATTTTCGTTTCGACTCTACGATTTCAATCTTTCTCGGTAAGAAAATGAAAAAAAATTAAAAAGAAGGTTGCAATGGTTTTCGATGTGTTTTTTTGCGTAAAATAGGATACAAATATTTTCGAAATTATTGGGGGTAGTTTTCACCCTTATTTTGAGGATTGAAAGTTTAAAATCGAAATTTCGAAAAGTATGACACTATTTTTTTTTTCAATTTTTAATGTAAATGGCAAGTGAATAATATATTCCAAGGTTTTTGGGGTCGCTGATTACGAATCTAACGTAGAAAATTTCCCGTAGAATACGGTGGTATTTTTTAAATTTCAAAATTTAGCCATTTTTTAAAAGTTGACTACCATACTGGATCCGTCATTTTGTTTTTTGAAAATATGACGTTAGATTCGTTTCCGAACTCTGTTGCTTGGTAATGTGTCAAAAAAATGTACAAATGAGCGTACGCAGTATGGGAGTGGAAAAATTAGTATTTAAAAATCAGTATTCGCTCTTAAACCAAAGGCTTAGACTTCTAAAAACTTTTTTTTAAGGCTATTGATCCTTGGTGCTTGATTCATGCCTGTCGCAAGTATTTCTTGACTTTGGGTGAAAAACACGGATATCATTATAAATAAGCACCACCGCAACAAGTGAGAGTCAAGGAAATTCACTTTATACAAGCACTTCAAAAGCCTTATATGCCTATATCTTTCTTCCTGTCTTTTTTTAAGAAGGCAGGGCTTTGATGTTATTATCACCTTGAGTTTCGCTCGCAATCCCTCAATCTTTTTCAAGAAAGATTTTGAGTTTGCGGCTTCTTTAGTGTAAGGGAGAATACCCCTTTTGAACTAGGAAATTTGGCCATTTTCACACCTACATTTCGTACACTCATTTGTACGTTTTTAGACACACGTACGAGTCACTGAAGTTCGGAAACACTCTGGTTGGCCTGGAATCAACTGAATTTTATTTCGCGATATAAAAAGCGAATCCACATACACCTACAACACATTTTAAAGGGGGTGAAAAATTGCCTTATGGGCCCTCCTCATTTCGAGTAAACTCGTCTTGAGTTTCGGGAGGCGAAACCTCCATCTGGTCGAGTATATTTTTAGTATAAAACCCAATTAAAATTTTTACCAAGGACGTCCGTGTCCATGCCCATTTATGGAATGTGCCACGAGGAGAATCGCCAGCTCTACAGACTAAACAATCACCCGAAAACGTATCCTTGCTGGTTTACGTCTTTTTTTGCGTTTATATCGCGACGATTTAGCGGCGTTACGAAATTCGTTCGCGGCCAAAACAAAACCGTCGCATTCCTCGCAACGCCTAAACTGCCGGTCGTAAATCACCAACGAGGGCTCGGAATACCGCGAAGACACAATGGAGGCGATATCGGCCGATACGAAAAAAAATGGCTTCCTGTTTGTCGGCGACCGTCTATGATTAATGCGGAGTATCATTGTAACAATAAGTAATTGTAATGTTATCGCTGTTTTGTTTTGTCTAGCCGCAAAGGGTTATGGCGGAAGGGATTTTATTTTGGCTCGGTTTTTACGTCGTTTCTGCTATTCGGTGTTTTTAGCGTACAGGGTGTCGCATAAAGCAATGTCAAGCCGAAAATGGGGTGTAGACCTAGTCTTGGTTCTCGAAATATGTATACTAGATATGTATGAAACTCGATGTAAATTAAACAATTAAAAACTCTTTCAGGTCAAAATTGCTTAAAAACTTTGATTACTACTACCTATTTACAACAATAGTTGTACTCGCACGTGTTAGAACTGGATATATCGTGAGGAACCAATGTTACCCGATCTCATTCGTTGGTCAGTACGTTTCACTATTCCGTTTGGGTGGCGCACTTTTTCTACATTTGGGTATTTGTACTACCTACCTGGCTTTGTTATTCACTCTTCTTGTATCGGCTGCTTGTTTCCTAATAAATGAATTATTATAGTTCTGGTGATAGCCACCACGAATGTGCTGAAAATGGTAACCAGTTCAATAAATGTTTTGAGAGGAAGGCGTTTACAGTTTCTGTAACACAACAGTCCGGTATGACATAACAAGTAGATAATTTACTTACATTCAATTTGCAATGTAAATACATAAATGAAGAGAACTTCCTGGGTCATGAAGAGATCTTCCTTTTCCTCATAGAGATCTTCCATCTAACATCCTTCAACTTGTAAAAATAACTCGTGCACACACACGTATGTTTAATTGTTGTAACTACCTGATTGAAAACATTCTTGTCTAAGTCGATTAATCGATTATCGAAAAATCATTCAAATTCTTGGAGGAAATCGTTGGTAAAGGATTGATTTTCGACTTTACATACAAAATCGGCATTAAAGGAAGAGTCTGTCGACTTTTGACGGAATAATAATTCGCTTTAAGTTCATTTTAGGGTAAAATCCGCTATAAATTCGTTATAAATTAAATTATAATCGATTATTCGTCGTTAAAGTCTGTTTTTGGTGCCTGTTTTCGACATTTTGCAGAAGTGAAGTGAAGAGGCTTAGAGGCTCAAATTACTGATAGAAAAAAATAACTAAAACCATGTATTCCTATGTTTTCGAGGTCGCTCTTTCGAATGGAATCGTTAAAATTTGCAAAAAAAATTGATGTAACCTTCAATTTTTAACAAAAACTATTAAAAAAACACGATTTTTTCAGGATCTTCTTTTTTAAAAATCGCAATTTCAGCTATGTTATCGTCCTTTATACTACTCAACAGCAAATACAAACGTGAACTCGAGACGTGTACTTGAAGGAAACGCAATGAAAACAATTTAATCTCATTTTTGAGGTTAAAATAACTAGATATGGCAAAATTCAAAGGGTGATATTTCTCGTTTTTTACCAGTTGCGGGATCATTGACGCAAAAGAAGAATTTTGAAGAATTATTAGTACTTTAGGGGTTTTTGGGGTCGCTAATCACGACCATGATGTCAGAATTTAAAAATTCAGGATTCAAAATTTGCTTCAAAATGGTCACCATGTCATATTTACTATCCTGAATTTTGAAAATCTGACATCAGGATCGTGGTCAGCGACCCCAAAAACCCCGAAAGGACTAATGTTTCAAAATTCTTCTTTTCCGTCAATGATTCCGCAACTGAGAACATTAAATTGTTCTCATTGCGTTTCCTTCAAGTACACGTCTCGAGTGCACGTTTCTATTTGTTTTTGAGTGGTATAAAGGAGATAAAATAGCGGAAATTGCGATTTAAAATAAAAGGATCTTGAAAAAATGGCATTTATTAATTGTTTTTGATAAAAATTGAAGGTTACATCAATCTTTTTGCAAATTTTAACGATTTAATTCGAAAGAGCGACCTCGTAAACATAGGAATACATGGTTTTAGTTATGTATTCTTTATTTCTTCTATCAGTAATATGAGCCTCGAAGTTTGTCTCTTGACAGTGCACTTGGGCGTTAAAGGGTTAATCCCAAACATTTGTGTTTAATGCTAACAAACGACCACTTTCGTTTGGTGGATTCTAAAGTCGATTTTTTCCATTTCTACTGGGAATACCACGAATCATAGAATGTGTAATGGAGGACCACATGCAAAAAAAAATGAAGAAATGTCTTCCTGTTTATTGTCCGACGTCTATATGATAAATCGCGCGTTTTCATTACAATAAGGAATTAATTATTGTTTACCCGCGAACAATATTATCTCTATTTTGTTGTGTCTAGCCGTTAAACAATTCCACGCATTCGAGACGAAACGTTTATGGCCCCATAGAAACGAGAGAGAGAGAGAGAGAGAGAGAGAGAAAGAGTGACAGACGTGCGGCGGCTCGCGATGTACGCATCAAACGTGGTGTTCTTATCTTTCCGAGCATGTGTCTTGTCGATTTTTTTGACGTTTTCGTTGTGTGCATGTGAAGGGTCAACGGCCAATCTCGGAGTTCTTCTTGCGGGCTATTCGACGCAACGTCGCCGGCTGTAGCGTAGAGGCTGTGATCAGTAGAGTTGGACGAAACGTACCACGGTACATAAACGTATGCATCGTACGTAATACAAGAAAGTATCTATAGGCAGATGGTTTCTCTTTAAAATTGCTATTAAAATTACATCGTTGAATATTTTTAAATGATTTTTGTCTTATTCAAGAAAGTATGTCTTCCCATTATTTATGCAAAACAATTTCAATTAAATGGCCGTCGCAGCTGACTTGGCAGTAGTAGTTCATTCTTTTCACCCAATTTTGCAGTACATTTTCTATTATTTGTGGCTCTATTGCACGAATAACTCCATTGATGTTTTCCTTCAGTGCGTCAATTGTTTGTGGATCGTTGGAGTAACAACGGTCCTTAACATGTCCCCATAAAAAATAGTCCAACGGTGTTAAATCGCAGCTGCGCGATGGCCAATTAATGTCTCCAAAACGGCTGATAACATAGCTACCGAATTTAGTGTGCAAAAGATCGATCGTTTCACGGCTTGTGTAACACGTTGCTCCATCCTGCTAGAACCAAAGCTCGTCCAAGTCCAAATCGTACAATCGCAGCCACAAAAATTCAGTTAACATATCTCTGAAAGGCATTCCATTTACTGTAACGCTGTTACCATCTTCATTTTGAAAGAAGTACGGACCAATGCTGCCACCACTCCAAAACCCACACCAAACAGTCACTCTTGCAGGATGCATTGGCTTCTCTATGACTACGTGTGGATTTTCGAAACCCCAAATCCTACAGTTCTGTTTATTAACATGATGAAAATGAGCTTCGTCCGAAAAAATGATTTGTCGATTGAAATCGGCGTCATTTTCAAACTCATTTAAAGCCCACACGGAGAAGCGATAACAAAGTGGATGGTCATTTTCCTTTGCCTCTTGAGTAAGTTGCAACTTGTAAGCAAAAATCCGAGGTCTATATACAATATTATCCTCAGAGAAGTGCGACTGACGTTAAGTTGTGCTCTGTGATGAGTTCAGGCCTGCCATGATGGCCTTCTTTTTTAGGTGAAGTAATATATTTCCCATGCTTCCTTACGAAAATACTTCCTTAATAAAATAAGCTGAAATTCCACCAGCCGCCATTGATTTTTGGTTTGTCATTTGTTAAAATCCGCTTACAATAGCAATATACAAAAACTTCAAATGGAACTTGCAACCAAAATTTAGAAAAACAGTTTGGTCACCAGAAAATCGTGGTCATGGCAATGTAAAACATTTTTCGCAGTTATTAAGTGAAGCATAACAAATATTATGACGTAAACCTGTTATAAAATATCAAATCGTATGAAACATAAATTATAATTCCCACAACTTTAACACATTTCGAAATTCTGAAAAAGTAACAAGAAAAAAAAGGACTTGGTGTGGACATGTTTACTTGGTGATTAAGAAAATAAATATTTCACAAATATTTTCAAGCCATTTTTTGCCAACGTTGAATAGGTGTAAATTTTCCATACCCTTTCTAAGTTTTGCATAATCGACCTTTTAAAACCATGTGACCAAAATGTTTGCGTCATTTTTAAAAATTTTGTTCAGCCGTTGTTTTCCTGGTTTGAAAATTCATTCAGAGTAAAATAATATTCTCCCTAAGGAATGTCATTAAAAAAATTGTATATTACCTGCTTTGTATCAGGTTACAGTAGATTCTTACGTTTTGGCTGGTCTGCTGCCGTCTTCAAGGAACTTTGAAATAGCAAAGTTCCTTGCAGAGTAGTTTATGCTCCATATATTTTGTAACTTTTGCAGTTAGAGTCTCTGATTGCCTTCTCCATGGTCCCTCCTCCATTGGTAGACATTTTTGTGAAGCAAAATCTTTTTAAAAATTCTTCGTAACTCCTGTACCACATTCTACTCGGTATTATGTAACCTTGTTCCGCGCACAACAAATGAGTGAGTTATAAACTCGTTCTTCCTACTCATCAAGACATGCCTTGTTATTAATACTAGCGGCATCAGTTCTCGAAAATATGCCAGTTACAGATCATCTAGCTATTGTTTTTTCTTCGAATTCTGGGTTTCCCAGCCTGTACATACATATGTACTGGGTCTTCGAAGCACAGTGAGTCATGGTAGAATCCTGAAATACTCAGGTACTATTCCATAGCCTTTAATGGAATCCAGGCGGAAGGGCGTTTCTCATATCACTGTTTTTTTTTGTGATAGGTGGTATATATCTACAAAGGTTTTGGTAATAATAATTATGTTCAAAATATTAGTCTAGCTCACCACGAATTTGGAGATAATGTCTATGAACTTTTGTTACATGACAATGATATTAACAATAGTTCTGACGTCTCGTCAAAACTATTAAAAAAATAAGGAATAATACCTACTTTCTTGTACAAACCGAAGCAGTGTAAAATATAATACTAAGAATAAAAAACTTGTTATTGAATTTTACTTTGTTAAAAGACCCAACATATGTGTACGCCGTCGCCCTGGGTGCTTTTGGCCAAGAAATTGGTCCACAAACATTTCCTTATATGGTTCACGTATCATGATGACCTTTTGCTAAATATGTGCTTGAAATTCCTCGCGAAATTGTACGAGAGCACTCCAGCTGTTACGCAATTTTATTAGGTAGTACCCACGTTTGTGCGATAAAACTCCCTGTCAGAAACAACGTAAGACGATATAGGACGATTTATATTGTTTGGAGTAACTAAATATACGACAAAATCTGAATTGTATGTACAGCGGCAAAAGCAATGCACAAATTCAATAAAACCTATCCTATGGTTCTCAAACTACCAATCGTGGAGTTCTTGGCAATAAACAAGTATATCTACAAATTCATTGAGTAGACTGTGAATAACTTCGTCCGCAATTTGTCTCATTTCACATCATATTCGGTTCTTTAAATCTTCTAAATTTTTCGGTCTAGTGGTTCAGATATCCCTAAAGAAAATAGTCGAGGGGCGTAAAATCTGGAGATTTCGGAGGTCATTCTATTGACTCGCTTGTACCAATCCAGCGCCCAGGAAAAAAATCACTGAGCAAAGTGTGGTGCTCCGTCTTGCTGAAACCAGATAACAAGTGTGGGAGAAAGTAAGACATATGTTATATTGTTGTAATCAGAAGAACAAGGGAAATTCAACAGATACAAAAATACAGTTAGCTCTGATGATAACGGAGAAAGAGGGGTTGGAAATTCTCACAAACTTACACTGTCCATACACTCACTTTTGTACCGAACTGAAAGTAACTGAATAATACTGGCACTGAAGATAGGATGAACATAATAACCGTAGTAATAAATTAATTTTGCTTTGGGATTCGAATCTCCGCCGCTACGCCCGTCAGTGTTTATGGTCTCCTTTCCGTTTCAGTCTGTAGCACTCCAGAAATGTGCCTGTTATTAATTGATAAACGTGTCGGGCTATTTTTTCCGATCGTCCGGAGACGTTCGTCGGCCTGTCGAACGCCGAAACCGCGGCGATGTTAATTAAATTAATGAGCGCTGTCGAGACCAGGCCGCCAACATATATAGAACTGTCGTTGGCTCGCAAATGATGCGGCATTGGCAAATATTTACCTGTAAAACGGGCGACAGGACCGTAACGCCAAAGTGTGAGAATACGTCGTGATGGAATTACCGAAATTATATTGATAATAATTAAATAGTGTAACTTCTAATTAATGTAAACTAGTAAAAAAAATTAAAGGATATTAAAAAAAATTCTAAATTTTTGGGTAATTTTTAACAACGGATAACTCAGAGAAAAAGGGTGATACAGAAAATAAAAAAAAGGAAATTGTAGCCTCAAGTGTCTAGTTTTCAGATCTGGACTTAAAAAATTTTTAGCGGGAGCGGTTCTCACGTAATCATCCGAAAACCAACAAAAAAACTTTTTTTCGAATTTTTGCTCGTCTAAAATGGTCTCTGGACTTCAAAAAATGTTTTTTCATCATGCGACCATAAAACTTTTTTAGACAATTTAATCAGCTTAAATTTGACCTCTTAACGAGCTCCGTACGATGATTTGCCGCGGAGTTATCATCGATCAAAGCAAAAATGTCCTTTTCAACTTTGACAATCAATTATTCTGGAACTAATGATCGTACAGAAAATGGAGGTAGGGTTTTGGAAACTGCAAAACATGCTCTATAAGACACAATCAGGGGCGATTGAAAAAAAAAATTTGAAGCGATAATGTTGGCGGAAAAAAATTAAAAATTCGCGAATTTAAGGATATTTGGTAAATTTGGTATAACTTTGGATATAGTGGATGAACGAAGGATATCGTCGGTAATTTTTTAACCTCAAAGTGCCCTCAAAGTTGCAAAGCGCTGCGATTTTTTTTTCTTAGTGCCCCGAAGGTTTAAATTTATCATAATTTCAAAAACATTACTCATTGGAAAAAATCGAAAAAAAAATTTCTTTTTTTAATTTTTCAAAAAATAAGTGAAAAAATCCATAAAAATCGAAAAATTGCTTGTTACGGTGATTTTTGGCCGAAATGATAAGGACCCCGCACCAATCATATGGATTTTGGTTCCCGGACAATTTTTCTGGGGTTGAAATATGTTGTACTTTGAATCCCCCTGAACTAAAAGTTTTCATGGCACCAAGGTCCAAAAATCAACTCCAAGCGAGTTACGAGCCGTCCAAAGTCAGATATCTAACTTTTCACGAACCGTCGAAATAGGAATTTTTTGGAATCTATTGAGTTTAGCAAAACTTATCTAAGAACAAAAATGTCTTAGAATTAGTCAAAGAATACCCTCAAATTTTTTTCAGTTTTTAGAGATGATTTTTGTTTTTTTTTAAAATGGCGAAAAATTGCAGTTTTTCGTCATTTTAAAAAATCATCTCTAAAAATTCTGAAAAAAATTTGAGGGTATTCTTTGGCTAATTCTAAGACATTTTTGTTCTTAGATAAGTTTTGCTAAACTCAATAGATTCCAAAAAATTCCTATTTCGACGGTTCGTGAAAAGTTAGATATCTGACTTTGGACGGCTCGTAACTCGCTTGGAGTTGATTTTTAGACCTTGGTGCCATGAAAACTTTTTAGTTCAGGGGGATTCAAAGTACAACATATTTCAACCCCAGAAAAATTGTCCGGAAACCAATCTTTGGAAGACATTTTTGTTCTTAGACAATTTTTGCTAAACTCAATAGATTCCAAAAAATTCCGATTTCGACGGCCGTCGAAAGTCAGATATCTTTTCTGGACCTTGGTGCCAAGAAAACGTTTGTTCAGAGGGATTCAAAGTACAACATATTTCAACCTCAGAAAAATTGGCTGAGAACCAAAATCCATATGATTGGTACAGGGTTCTTTAAACCTTCGGGGCACTAAGAAAAACAAATCGCAGCGCTTTGCAACTTTGAGGGTTTTTTGGGGACACTGAGGTTAAAAAAATTGCCGGCGACATCCTTCGTTAATCCACTATATCAAAAGTTATACCAAATTTTCCAAATATCCTTAAAAACGCAAATTTTTAACTTTTTTTCAGCCAACATTATCGCTTCAAAATTTTTTTTTATCAATCGCCCCTGTTTGTGTCATATTGAGAATGTTTTGCAGTTTCCAAAACTCTACCTCCATTTTCTGTACGATCATTAGTTCCCGAATAATTGATTGTCAAAGTTGAAAAGGACTTTTTTTGCTTTGATCGACGATAACTCCGCGGCAAATCATCGTACGGAACTCGTTAAGAGGTCAAATTAAAGCTGATTAAATTGTCTAAAAGAGCTTTATGGTCGCATGATGAAAAAATATTTTCCATCAGTCCAGAGACCATTTTAAAGACGAGCAAAAATTTGAAAAAAAAATTTTTGTTGGTTTTCGGATGATTACGTGAGAACCGCTTCCGCTAAAAAATGTTTAAGTCCAGATCTGAAAACCAGACACTTGAGGCTACAATTTATTTTCTTTTATTTTCTGTACGACCATTTTTCTCCGAATTATCCCTTGTTGAAAATCACCCAAAAAATTTGGATTTTTTTGTAATATAATTTTTTTGTAATAATAATTTTTGTTACTAGTGTATGTACCAAAAATCTGTGCAATTGTGTCTTTCAGTTTGCGCAAAATCGTGATCACATGGCTAATAACAATAAAATTTGAACAGTACTGTATTTTATATGAATTACCTTTCAAATGAAAATATTTTTTGAAAAACACAAATATTTTTGTGTATGAATTCAAAGTACTTTTTTACGCAGAATCCATATTTCAAAACCCGAGGACGATTTTTTTATATGCCAAAAACTTTTATATTTTTGCCTATTTTATTTTATAAAATATTCATTTTGGATAGGGTTACACGCTGGGGATACACACGTAATAAACAGGCTTTTTCGAGGAAAATCGTGATTTATTAACTACACCAAAAAATGACATTCCTAGGTATTTTTTGGTGTTGGATCCAACTCAAGGGATGACGAACCTTGAAACCTCTTGTGGAAATCCGACCGTTGTTGGTACTAACCATTTTTCGAGGAAAATTTTGAAAATCTGACCATTTCCCATTTTTCTTTCGGGGTTACTTTTCACTTTGGTATTCAAGCTATCTATACACAAGACTTACTATATATATTTTAAAAACTTATTGTAGGTATAGGAACCTATGCCCGTTTTTCGTGAAATCCCCAGCCACTGGAGGAGGGCGGCCCGTCCTGCGGCCAACCCTGTCCCCGGCGCGAGTGAATAAGCATTCCGCGTCACCAGCGGCAGACGTCATCGCTGGCTGGCAGTCTGGGGCTGGCGTAGGGGTCACATTGAAAGGGTGGAGAGGGGCGAGTCGGCCTTGGCTACACGTCTGGCAGCAGTCTGGGCGCACTCGCTCTCGCCCCCTGCGCCTGCAGGTGTATCTAAGTGTCTGTCTGTGCAGTCGGCCGCGCGGGCCGTTGCCGCCCTCTCCCCCGCGATTAATAACCCCACCGGCAACGGTCGTACTCGACGGGTACCCGCGACGCGACGGGCAGACCGCGGGGATGTCTGGGGGTGAAGGGGGCGGGAGGATTAGGAGATGCAAGCGATGCTAAATACGGGGTAATCTGCGTTACATGCAGCATGATGATAAATACATTTCGATACATATAAAACCGAGTTAGGTATAGTCTTTCTAAACTCAATGTGAAGACGTATATTTTTAAATCCTTTGAGGGCTAACGCCGCCCAATGACGTGCATATATCATTTATAAATTTGAAAATTGTGAAATATTTTTTTTCATTCAAATCATATAGGAGGTTAAAATTAGCCTGCATACAAAACTCTTAATATTTGTAATATAATTTTCTGTAAATAATGCTCATTTAGCCAGACAATTTGAAAAAATTGTCTGTGTTAATAAACCTATCAGAAATGCACGTCACTGGCGGAAATAAGTAAGTATTCCAAAAGTCATAAATCATTTTAACGACGTCCTAAAACATTTTACGACACAATGGACCACATAAATCTAACGCATTGGATTGGATGCATTGGATGCAATACTCTAATGGGTTACTGCAAATGGATCTACCTGACCAACGGCTGGCTAGCTAAACGGAAGCCGTTGCCAGCTCTTCGCCGGCAGCAAAGCGTTGCCGACGAAGCATTGCCGGATAATTATTTTTTCCAGCAATTTTAAACGCCTTATTTTAATGCTAACTAATAAATTTATATCTATGAATTTTTTTTTAAATATTTCCAAACTAGCTTTCTAAGAACGTCACGAACTAACAATTTACTGAAGAATGAAGTATAATTGTATAGTGAGCTTAGCAATTTTAGAAAATATATCTGACAACCTTGCTTTTTTTTATGTCTTCACATTTACATTAGAAATAGTATACATTTAATTTTGTTCGAATAGGACACCTAACTGTGGTGGCTTGTTCTAAAAAAAATACGGGGGTTGCAAATTAATACTGATGAAAAATATGAAGCAATTGAACATTTTTTTAAAGTCAACTTTGAAAATTGGTAATTTTAGGACTCATAATTTAAAATACTTCCATACAGTTAATCGCAAAGGTATTCGTACTTTACAGGGAATTGTAAATAACCACCATTTTATTTTAATGGGTGTAAGTATTATAATCATAATAATTTTATTATAAACATACATGTGTAAGTATTACATAAATTAAACTTGAACTTCCTATCATTTACTGTTTAGAAAATAAAAACTAAATTATTCTATATTGCAAAATCACGGGTCGCAAAAGTATTCGTAGTTCAGGATTTTTTGGTGAACTTTGGTATTCGGTTGGTCCACCTTTAGCTGCGATCACAGCCTCTAAACGTTTAGGCAGGCTTGCTACCAATTTTTGTGTGATATCAGGGTCCATATTTTGCCATATATTTGTAATTGCCTGTTTAAGAGTGTTTTTATCTTTTATTTCATAAAAAATAAACTGTCTTTTCATTTCCGACCATGAATGCTCAATTGCATTTAAATCAGGGCTTTGAGGGGGTGTAATTAACTGATGGGGAGTGTTGTATACAGTCCATTGCCTCACTATATAAGTGTGTTTTGGATCGTTGTCTTGTTGGAACCAATAATTATTTCCTAGATTCAATTTTGCGACACTTAATGGCAAATTAATTTTTAATAGGTTTAAGTACGTAAATTTGTTCATAATGCCATCAATAAAAACTCAATTCCCCGTCCCACTCGCACTCATACTTCCCCACACCATCACTGAACCGCCACCATGCTTAAAAGTTGGACACAAATTTTTCGGTTCAAACTCAGCGCGTACCTTACGCCACACTAAACGTCTGCCGTCCGACTGAAAAATGTTCTTACTCTCATCAGTAAATAAAAGTCGTTCCCAAAAGGTGTGATCCTTGCAAATATACTTTTTGGCAAATTTTAATCGTTTTAGACGATTTACTTTACTAATAAAGGGCTTTTTCCTAGATACCCTACCATGCAGATCGTGGTTTTTTAAAACCCGGCGGCATGTATCTGCACTTACTTGCTTGTTAAAACGATTATTTACTAATGCCACCAATTTTGGGGCACTTGAAGAAGGGCATTTTTTACTTTCACGCAGTATTGCCTTCTCTTCTCGAGAAGTTAATAGTCTTGGACGGCCCTTTCGAGGCATATTGGAAAGTATTTGATGTTCGTTATATCTTTTTATAATATACTGTATAGTACTTTTGCTTCTGTTTAACAAATCACCTATTTCTTTATATGATTTTCTTTCTTAATGCCACTGTACTGCAATTTGTCTCTCCTGTGCTTTTGTTTCTGATTTACTTTATCTTCATTATAGTTAGAAATATTTTAATATATTCACACAAGATACAGTTACTTGTTTACACCCGTCTGAATGTATAACTGAAGTCTTAACAACTGGGGTCTCACCGTTATACCTGGGACACCGAGATTATGCCCAATACGAATACTTTTGCTGCGTAGATATTGCCATTCTTAAAATTAGATATTTTTTTTATGTAGGTATTTAACGCAATATGAAGCTAAAACTTGATTAATGCGTTGCTGATATAGTGTGTTTGTAAATATATTTATTACATGAAATTTTCCTTACAGATATAAAAATGCTGTTAATTTCTTTACACATCAATTCAGGGTACGAATACTTTTGTAAGTAACTGTATGTACTGTTTGTATTGTTATGTTATTTATAAGAATGTTTTAGTAGAAAGTAGACGACGGTCTTTGTTTCATCTGCAATAATTATAGATAAATAGTCAGCTGCTTTTATTTAGAAATGTCTTCTTGGCATGCAGAAAACGTTTGTAAAATTTTATTTTGGGCTACATGGGCTGCAGGGAGATGTAGCCAGATGGGCTACACCTCCCTACATCTCCCTACTCTGCTATCAATCTTTCCACCAAATTCGATACCGAAGCGATACTCTTTACTCCGCGGCGGAACATCTGGCTGAAATATGTAACGTGACTGACGTGTTCTTAAATAACGCGAACAGCAATAGCTGCACTAGCAATGTAAACTTACTGGATTTTATTATCGAGATATTTACGTGAGGAAATCATTCGCTAACGCGCAGGCATGTAGATATATGAAAAGCATGTTTCCTTTCCAACATGCAACCTTCGATAGTGTATCGAAGCCATGTCCTTGGCCCGTAGCCCTTCCCTTTAACAGAAGAATTATTTACATCAACGTACACAGTCAGGATATGACTTTGCCAACAATGTACTTATACAGTATGTCCCCGGATCGAGTTTAAAAGAGGAAAAAATTATGTGTTTTTGATTTCTCAGAAAAAGTCTTGCTTGCTGCTTGATTTCAAACCCCCAAAACGCAAATTACTTTTCATTTAACTCAAACGGTTCTCGATATAATACCATTTTTCTTCATAATTTGGACTTTCACAAAATTTTATAAGTAATTCTAGTTGGCGGATTTAACCCAATAATTTCGTTGTCTAGGATACTATATGCTATAGAAACTCAATTAATTAGTTAGCTAAAAAAATGATTCGAATTTCTTTAATCTCATGTTTTAATCATTGAATTAATAATTTTTCTCATGTTTTAATAATTGAATTTTTTTATTCAAATAATGCTCCTCCTTTTTCTGCACAAATTTCAATTCGAGCTCTAAATTCGTTTAAACTATTTCTAATTCCCTCAATTGACAAGGACTTGACTGCATTTTGAATCCTTGTTTTTAATTGCACTTCATCATTTTCTAGTGGTTCACGATAAACAATTTGCTTTAAACGTCCCCATAGATAGAAGTCCAATATTGTCAGATCCGGGCTTCTCGGCGGCCATCAAATAGGACCATCCCATCCTATCCAGTGTTCATTAAATTCGGAATTGAGCCAATTACGGACAGTAACGGCATGATGAGCAGGGCACTCATCTTGTTGGAAAAACATTCTCATTCGATAACTTAAAGGAAGTTCAAGTTTATCTGTTAAAAAAATTTTGTAGCATCTCCAAATATGTAACGATTTAAATGTGCCTGAATTTTGGTTTAAATGGTAAAATCCGTTTATGCTTGAAAACTCTCTGTAAATGCGATTTACTTATTTCAGTTTCAATTGCCCTTCTTCTAAGTGATAATTTTGGAGCTTCTCTCACGGAATGGAGGTCTAAAACAGAGCCTGTTTCTAAGAACTTGGTCACCAACTTCTTCGCTCCGACATTAGAAATGCTAACTTCCGGGTATTTTTCTTTAAATTTATTAATAACAACACGATAGCACTCCTCGCCAGTTCCGTAGCATTAAATCAAATAAATGCTTTGTTCTAGAATCAACATTATAGCATATAAACAGTAGCAAAATGACGAAGATTCGATTTGAAGTTATACTGACTTATTAGTTGTCAGCAGTTGTAAGTGATATATTATCTTGCAATGAAATCCGCCTACTAGAATTTTTTTAAAGAATTATAAAAAAAATTCTTTGTCCAAATTATGAAGAAAAATGATATTATCTCGAGAACCGTTTGAGTTATATAAAAAGTAATTTGCGTTTTGGGGGTTTGAAATCAAGCAGGGCAAATCATCAAGAGTGACTTTTTCTAGAAATCAAAAAAACACAAAATTTTAAACTCGATCCGGGGATTTACTGTATGTATATACATATGTACGTCATGGTTATATGTCATTGTTTCTCTTTATTGTAGTGTGTATATGGTTTAATAGTTGAAATCAGGGATAATGCGAGTAAATATAAACTTCAGTACGGAAAATAGGCCCGTGTTTTTTTTACCGCCCTTCCCTCTTTAAGCCCGCCACTGTACCGACTAATTGGCCTGGTTGGTGCAGACCGACGGCTGGTCCCTACGTATGTATATTCTGCAACCCTCATTAGTCGCCAAGGCCTTTTCCAAGGTCTATGCCAGAATTAAATATTTATTTTATAATAAAGACACGTTACTAAAAATGAGATCCACTGACCACACAGGAGTTTAATTTACTGGAACGTCATAGTGTTCCGTTAATTTCAGGCACCTGGGTACGACCTTTAACCCGCGTATCCGTCAACTATGTACTCCCGGGTAATCCCGTTATTTTCGAAGACTAGTCACTTCTTGGTACCGGCTGTGACCTTCGCTGGGTTTTTTTCCTCTCTTGCGTTCGCTCTGTCGCGGTCTGATTTGCATCTGTTTATTTATTCCATTAGTATGAGTAATATATCAAACAACCAAGATCCCAACCACAACGTGCAGTCGCAAGTGCATAGTAAGCGATCGGTCGCATCGTTTGTTTCTCGGTTCCGTAACTAGATTTCTCGGAAACGAATAAATAAATCAGTAGGCCTGGCGATTACAGGTACACTTCGTTATTATTGAAAGAAGGAGGGGCGGGGTCTTTCGTAAATCTAGATTCCTTTGAAATAGTTTTTCAGTTTTTCATTTGTTACGCACTCCGTACTCTAAAAAAATTTTCACATTTGTTCCTATGATATCTTCGCCCTTTAGAGATGGTTGAGGTCTAAGTATGGAACGGCATTTCTAGGTCAATTATAATTGGGTTATATCGATGAAATTAGATGACGTAGTCTAATTTCTCAGGTTCAAGGCACTTTTGCGGAAACACCGCTCAAATTGAGTATATATGCAATTAACATGAATTCCGTATCTAATTTTAAGTGGAATCAGTTGTCTGGTTGTGTCTTCGTGTTGTATTAGTTAATTTGGAACTCGTTCGTAAAAAATGAGGTGATTAGTAGAAATTGTAAAGTGTACGTTGAGATTACTATGTTTTAATATGAATATAATTTTAGTGAGCAACTGTATGTATCGCGTTCGACAGTTCCTTCATATTGTGCTTTATAATTAATATTGATGTAGAGTATTATCATAGCTTTCCCAGGTACCAAGAAATTTTCCTGGAGCTACCAAATGCATTCAATACAACAATCAATCAAATCGTCTGATTCAGTGTGCGAAATCCAGTCCAAAAAGTTTACGAAACGGCTTAAACATTATCTATTTTCCTTGTTTCTGTCAGTGTTTTAATATTATAGGTATTAGAAAATACACTCCTCAGATGGTCCTCCGTTCGTGGAATCATTTTGCATGGTAGCAAGATTAATAAGCAATATGTTCCTATGGTTCAATATTTAGTCTGTCTGAATTAGTTCTGGTTAATTTTCAATTAGCAGCTGGTTAGTGCTCTCCACATGTTGTCGGTAGTTCCCAGTCTGCAAACGTAAAACCACATTGGTTATTTTCGTGACCAATGTGCGCTGTAAATGTATGGATTTTTACAAGGTTACGTTTTTTTGCTCATGTTATGTGAGGATATTCGGAAAATATTAAAATGCAGAGTATTTGATGTTCGTCAGCTGGCAAATTATCCAGACGTGGACAAAAGTAATCGATTTGTGTTAGTAGTTTCGTGAACTAGAAACACAAATGCGCAACAAACGCAATAAATTCAGTTATTGCATAATGAAATGTGCGTGCTGCATTCACCTCATTATTTCCTTCGTCGTTCGAATGAAAAAAATCTATATATAAATAACAATACAGATGACAGATAGTAGAATATACCAAAATGGGCAGTCTGTGGAGTCGGGACATTTCAATACTTTGAAAAAGTAATTCAATGAAATACGAATTACCAAAAGTCGTAAAATTGTCTGAGTCTAGGTCAGGAACTTCTGGTCGCTGTTAGGAAAATGAAATTCCGTTTAAAATGTCAACACGTATTTGACGGGATTCCAAATGTTGTGACTGTGATTTCAGTAGTATAAAGTACTGTTTGCCTAGAAACAACTTGTTTATGTATTACTTCAATAAAACAACAAACTTAACAAAAACCGGTTAAAGTGAAACGAGTTACGCACTAAGGCATGGTTTATTTTAGACATTGAATACTGAATCAAAATCTTCAAGATGGTCCAAAGGGGAAAAAAGGGAGCAAACTCTGGGATATGCTCTGAGAATGCCACCACTGGCGATCACCAGGAAGAATCTTCGTTTTGTAACAGGCATTCTCAATGCGTAATGGAAGCTGACAAAATATCTTCACAACTTGAGGCTAAACGAAGCAGCTCTTTGTAGGCAGGCTGTCAAGAAGAACACTACTATGTAACTGCTATACAAAAAGAGGATCCATACTGGGTGAACGTTGACCATGCCTTTTGCCAGCATATCCTTTTTTTAAAACGTGTCTGACAACTTAGGCAGGTTGAACCACAAAAAGAAGGAATCACAAAGGACCCAATGGGACCTATACTTCCAGGGACCTTTACTTACTAATGGGACCTAACACTTCCAGGAGCTAGAAACCCTTCCAAAAATGAATTGCATTCTAATTTTGCAACAAGTATATTTCCTCTTTCGTTTTGCATTTTCTTTTTTAAATTACCCCTTTTGTGAAACCCTCTAGCGGCGTCAATGGCCGAGGGAAACCATTACCCTGATTATTGGAGCTTGGCTAGTCTCGTCGTCTGGCACTTCTAATAAAAAGCCGCAATGCCATAATTACGCTGATTATTCGAAATCTATCTCTCTTTGTGTGTATGTGTGTGTGTACACAATGACACGACCGGCGTTAGGTAATAATAGCACTTTGTCGGGTTGTACGCATACTCGTTAATTACCTTTTGAGTGAATAACTCATGGTTAGTGTATGGTGGGCCGGCGATACGTGCTAGGCTTGCGGACAGACATAAAGTAGCCCAGTGCAATGGCACTTTGGAAAATTTCCCGGAAAGCTGGATTTTGGCATAAACCTTGATATTTTTTACGCGGGGTCAATTTTTTTTTCAAACGGCCGCTATTTTATGAAAAAAATTTTTTTGACTTTTCCAAGGTTCGGGCTATAGGGGCATCTATACTAATTAAGAATCCGTTCGGCTTTTTTGTTTCAGTTGACCAGAAGGGTTGAAATCATGCACGCCAGGACACCCTTTTTTTTGGACCCCCTACTTTGCCAGCTCATAACTTTGGCAATTTTGAGTCTTTTTTTTTCAGTTAATTTTTTATGTTATTTTAAAATATCAATAAATAAATGATAAAAAAATGGATAGTAAAAATATTTTTTGTTTCGTTTGTACAGAGCTTCAAAATCCGCCCGAAATTCATGCCTGTAGACTAGAATACCCCCTTAAGTGGCTCTCCAGCATTTATAGTACGCGTAGCGCTGTGTGCGAAACGATGGCGTGTCGGAGAGGTTTTTTCCCTTCCTCTCCGCGGTCCGATTAAAATTTACCGAAATAATTAAATTTAGAGCGGAGCTATTTGCCTGAGTCACGCACGTCGATGAAAAAAAAACACAACGTGAAGATTCTGGTGGATTTTTAACAGGCAGTCGCTTCGTAATAGCCAAAGGTTATTTTTTGTGACAGACTCGCGTTTTTGTTTGCCAGCACGTTACTACAGATTAAGTCTTTATAGAGGTAATAAACTGCTACCCAAGGAATAGCCGCTTTCACATCCAGTTTGTCTACACTTAATTTGACCGAATCGTTAAAGACATCAGGTTGTTTTCCAAAAAATGTGATTTTCGATTATGTATAGCCGTACAGTGGTCAATTTTGCGATTCTAGAAGGACACAATTATTTAAGGGGGTCCTCTAGTTTCTCGGGTCGAAAAAAAATTTTTTTTTCATAAATCACATCTACAACATGTGTAGAAAATGTGTGCCAAAGGATTTTTCGATATTCGAAGTGGTTAACAAGTTACGGCCCTGGAATGGAGCAGGTATACGGAGCGCGCGCAACGCTGCTCCGCAAAGCCGAGCGGCGCTGACCATTATATTGATATCCCATTATATTGAATCGCGAAAAGGGAAGACGGAGCAGCTCTGCGTAACTTCCAAGAAGAAGAGGAAGTCCTACTGTATGGTCCAGGCATAGCAGATTGACGGTGAGATGAAATTTTTATTATAAATCACATGCGCGAACTTTGAAACGCGTTTTTCTCGAAACACTATTTTCAAAACAGTGACCACGATATTTCAGAAACTACTGCACCGATCTTGTTCAAATTTATACAACATCTTTAATATGTTATAAGCCAGCGATTGAACTAGGCTTATCATGATTGCTTCGATAGTTTTTTTTCTACGAGCGAGAAACTTAAGAAAAAAATGAGTAAAAAATAGAATATAATTCAAGTGTATAAAAAAAAATAATTTTTGCAATTTAGAATTCATTCTAGTTCAATCGCTAGTCTTAAATATGAAGATTAAAATGCCGTTTGGTTTTTTGATTTCAGACAAGCAAAACAGCCGCGATCTTGGTCACCGTCAAGCACCTCCTTCACTTGATGTCTTCCTGTCGGCCACTATAACTTTGATTCTGTTATATATTTTGTCTTAAAAAATTTGTAAAGCTCATTTAAGTGTTAATAAATATTATGTAAAAACAATGAGATTTATTATTTCGATGGTTTGCCAGTAAAAAAAATATTGAAAAAGCCGTAAAAAAACAACCGAGAAACTAGAGGACCCACTTAAACAAAAAAATGTGTTTATTTTGATAAAATATCATTTATTTTGAAAGTTTAAGGTAATTACTGTGTCATATATAGCACATAAATAATCTTAGTGAATTTAAAAATTCCATCAAAGAAAAAGAAATCTCATCAAATTCTTCGCTGCGGTGAAAATTCTCAATATTCAGTGACATTTTTTTATTAAATGTAATAAAAGGTTGAAGTATATTTCGTTCTAAAAACATTACATTTTTCCCGATTGTATACGTTGTCTAATATTCAAGAACTTTCAAGTACTCCGTTGTTAAAAAAAACTGTTCGTTGTTTAAAAAATTCGTGTCGACATTATTTCATCTCCAAAGTGGCGAAAACCTCATCTCCATTTCGAAAACGTCCATGTGCAGTACAAACCACTACAACCAATATGACTTTTGTAACACCAATATGACCTTTATAATCAATATGACATTTAAAACCAATATAAACTTTATAACCAATAGGGCCTTTATAACCAATATATGACATTTATACGCAATATGACTTTTAAAATATATATCAGTTATATCACCTTTATGACCACTATGACCTTTATGACCTTTAATTATGTGACCTTCATTACCAATATGGCCTATATAACCTCTATCTCCTCAGTGACTATGATATAACTGAACTTTATATGACCTTTATGAGCTTTATGACTTACTCATATGTAGATTATGAGATATACAACCCATTTTTGAAATGGAAATTGATATAAAAATTAGAGTAGAAACTTAATAATGTGATATTTGAATTCTTCTGCCTCAAAAACCTATGAAACATCACGTCATATGAGTGTCTTCATTAATTAGTATTAAGAAGACAACAAAACAGCACCCTCTTCCCACTTGTGTGCAACAAAAACACCATCAGTCAAATGAATACAGATTTGGTTTGGTCACACATATAATCTCACAATTTTTTAATAGCTTCTTTATGTTTTATTCTAGTTACCTTAGTTTTCAATTTTTTACTTAAATATAGAAAAAAAAAATGGTTCGACCCGATAAAATATTGGAGATTAATTGTGGGACACCCTGTATAATCGCATTGCTTACCCCCGCCTACTTTTGCATACAAATCCGAAACTAGGCCAACAGGCACCAACAATTCTGTTTTCCGAGGAATTCGCCGCAACAGTTTACAGTTGAATTAAAAAATTTAATAACGCATTATGTTCGTGTCACCCGGAAGCAAACGGAATTTTATAATAGATTTTGTTGCTGTTTATTGTCAGCTAATTTTAGTCTGAATGGAATACGTGTGGGTTGGATAGGGAAAAAAAATCGCCAAGAGAATTAGCAATAACAATGCCTCTATTATTTGCTGATAGGTAACAAACAATAGCAATGATTGAATTAATATCAGGGTTGCCTTGTATGGAGGCATGGCGGCTGAGTCGGTCATATTGTTAGTATTAATAATGATAATGCGTTGTACAGAAATACCTAGTTGTGCTTATAGCCGCCATTTTACTCGCTTAGTGTTTAAGTTTTTTGATTTTTGAAAGAAATGCTGAAACAAACGTATTTATTTTTATGAAAAGTTTAGGTGTGAAATTTTTAGGTGCTCAACCTCAAAATCTTATGAGATAACTGTAAATATCGTCCAAAAATGTTCAACATCGTCAAAAAAAAAATATCGTCCAAAAAATGTCTGTTTTTCACATTTCCGCTTATATCTCCGTTCCTTGTCATATTCTACATATCATATGCATATAAGTAGCCTATTAAATTTCCAAAATTTTAGCCAAGTTTTAAGCCCAACCTGAAGTCTCCAAGTGCTGTTGTTAACTTGCAAATGACTGCTGAAGTTGAAATAGTGCTTTTTTCACTATTTTTTTACTTCGAAAGTAGGGTGACTATGATCATGAAATTTTGGAGGGACTGTTATTTGTAGTATGAAGTTACAAAAAAAAAAATCAGCTCGATCCGTTAATAACTTTTCGAGTAATTAACGATCGAATTTATTTGCAAGCCTTAATGAACAATTACGCCATTTATTTGTTTATTGTACGATATTGACCGGGTTGGGCTAGAAAAATCATAAATCCCTTCAAGTTTGTGAGACTTTTTGAGATTTTGAAAAATATTAACTTGGGCCAGTTTTATAACGTTTTCTACGCAAAAGACCCTTCGTTTCGTAGCAGGCATTCTCACTGCGCATTGTCAGCTAAGAATACACCACTTTAAGCTAAATTAAACACCCCTTTGTGAAGGTTGTCAGCAAGAATAGACCATACGACTTGTACTATGCAACTCATCGACAAGATCCTTGGTCAACATAAGGGAGATCGTCCAAGGCAACGTTGTCAACTTTTTTCAAATATTAGGATGGCTGTCGCCTTAGATGGAATAAACTTCCAAATGAGGAAGCACATGAGGCCATCTGAAGGCCGCAGGCTTCCAGAGTTCATCCAGCCCTCTATTTGACGTGGTTGTTCATTTTTGTTATAAACGCAGATTCGTTAAATGGGAGGAAGTGGTTTGCTCTTACGTGCAAAAAGGAAGTGTACCGGGCGTTCTATCGAGTCTGAGACATTGGCACACTGGAAGCGATAAGTCCACGTGTTGCGGTGTAAAACGAGCGAACGCGGATGCAGACTAGCCATTACGGAAAATTCAGAAATAGACCGGCCAGACTGATCAGAAATATAATGTAAACAGTGGGCAGGCCTCGGTGGTGATAGATCAGACGTTCTGAATCATCGGCATCACACTTTCTCGCTGCTATCGAGTCACCTGCGGTAAACATCGGGCGACATATCGGTTGTGTATATGTGTATATTTTTTTTACGATAATGACGTCAGCGAGTTATATAAGGTGTTCTGTTTTTGTAAATCGTAGACTTTGGTGTGACCTGTCGATATTTACATAGATGCATGTGACGTGTGTAACTCATCAATGTAGGCGTTTGTTGTATAATTTAAATGTTTATCTATTTTTATGAAATAGTAACGATTGTATTGTAGTGATTCTAGTATATATGTATTTAAGAACTGTTTAAGGGTTATGCCCAAACAAGAGGCCCATAAAATGTTTTCTGGGACTCTTTTCACAAACTACAACGTGTTCTAAGAATTTCTTAACAAATGGAAAAAAATATTATTCATAAAAAAATTGATTTTCCTAAAACGAAGATTAGAAATATATCTTACTTATCAAACTTATCTTCGTGTTATACAGGAAATGCGAAAAAAAAATTAATTAAATCCGATTTTATTACTAAATTGGATTATTCTATTGGATTTTAATCGGGATTGTTACTAAATATCTGTTAGATTGTTATAAGCTGGATTACTAATTAAACAGGACATGATTGCATTCTTTATGAAAAAAATAATGCATGTTTTGCTATTTGATAAATAATGTAAAATAGCGGCGGAATGTTTTTAATCATTCATACGACATAAACATGATAAAATATATGTATATAGATGAATAGTTACTCTCGATTTTTGGATATCAATAACTCGGTATAAATATCCAATGACGTTAAACTTATAGACCTTCATTACAAGAATTATTAGAATGTTAAATTAGTTGTCACATTATAACTAAACATTTGTTTTTAATGTTTTGTGCTGCCTGTATAACATTTTTTCAAACGGAAATTTTAGTTTTAGTCGAGCAAAACTTTTTTTTATTACCAGCCGAAATAAAAGTAGCCCATTTTTTAAGCAAATATGGGCACACGCAGTATAAGACATTTGTAGCTGTATGACACTTCGTATTGACCTTTAAGTACGTAATTTTTTTTAAAATAAAATATTCGGAAATACAAACAAGGTCATTCTCCTGGAGATTTTGTAAAAAATAAGACAGTTTTTCATAGTTTTGATTGATTTGGAGCAAAAAATAAATAAACAAAAAATGCTCATTTTGAAATATTTCGGTCGCCGATTTTGAAAATATGAAAATTGACATTCTCCAAAGATTTAGCAAACATCATGACCTCTGAAGCTTCTTCAACCCGAGTGAGGTTTGTTTTTTTTTTAACACAATATGTTTTACGTGTTTTCACTTGTTTATTGGCTTTTCCATGATTTATTTTTTGAGCCAGTCAATACTGTGAACTTTTCTCCACATAGGGAAACAAAAATCTTCCCTTATTTCCTTTTAACTAAAATGCAATTAAATTCCCTCCTTAAAAATGTAAATACGCTTCATTTGTCATTTGTACAAAATTAAGTAGTGTTTTTAATTAGGGAGTATATTGACGTATTTAGCGGATTAAATCTGTTAAAAAAACTCTTTAATTAATAATCGAGCACTTATCTTCCTAGTCGCCAGCGCTTTTATTTTTTGTAATATTAGCATTTTGTTAATTAATAAAAATTAATTAGTGTGGCCACAAACATTTATTTGGAACGTAAACAAAACGTACTGGAATTTTGATTAGTGTGACTTTTTTTAAATTACTAACCGAGACTACATATCTAATGATTATATTAATTTGAGTCTGATGATATAGGCTCTACACATATGTACGAGGTGTGGTTATTAAATAACCGAACTGCTACCATAACATTCATAACACTTTATTCGTTACCAATTACAGTAGCAACTTTTTCGCCTCTCCCCTTGGCCCTTGGCGATTTCTACACCGCTCCATACGACTTTTCCATTGTTGAAAGCAGTGCTGGAACTCCGCTTCTGTCAGCTAGTTCAGAACCTCCGTTGCTTTTGCTTTAACCGCTTCCACACATGCGAATATTGTCCCCTTCAGTGTCACCGTGTCTAAAAAGCCTGGATCAGTGTCAATGTTGTTCAGAATGTCAGCGCAAATTTTTATTCTTGGAGTTTTGACACCATTTTTATGCAAACTTTGCCCATGTTGAACGATTCATGCAAAATCTGACTAATTCAAGGGACTGCTACAGTCAAATTGAGCGACCCACTGGCTTGTCCAACGAGCTCAAGGTGGGGAAAGCATAACCAGGCACAGTTCTGTTCTAACTTGTCGCGACACGCTCGTAGCACGATGGTAGCAGCATCAGTTCGGTTATTTAATAGCCACACCTCGTATGTAGACTTTAAATTATTGAGTCATTGTAGCAATCATTTTTGTTATTGTATAAAGGTTCCCGGCAGTAATAGAGTCCCGGCTTCTATCAAATAATTAAAATTGTCTCCAAAAGAACATTGGACAAATCAATATATATTTTTTTTACTAGACTTAAAGAAGACATTAAAATACTCTAGAACAGAGATATGTCGATATCAATTATTGGAATAAAATGTGTATTTTTTTTGCTTGGCCAACTTGATTTTTTTGTACTGCCATGATATTTTTAAGATGTCCGAACGTCAGTGTTAAGGCAGCGCAAACGGCTCATCGACCTATAAAAAAAATCCGGTCGTTTTGTTTATTCTCGTCCGGCAGAGACAGAGACGGACGAAGAGGGATTGAGTAGAGAACCACAGGAAACATAAACAGTCGATCGTTTTAATCGTAATGCAATAACAATAAAACAAAACGAAACCGTTATTGGCGGGAGAGCTGGCCCGTATAAAAGACAAATAAAAAAAGAATAACCATTTATTGTAGGAGTGTGAAAAGTAACCGAGCGCTGCAGAAGGCCGGGACACAGTGGCGTATCCGAAATAAATATTTTTAATGGGGCCATACGATAAAAATAAAATTGGTGTTTTAACAAATTCTGTTTTCGAATTTTCATACTTCGGGGTAGAATGCAGGCTTTCACTGTTGTCCAATTCTGAAGTAGTTTCTTCCGGCTTCTGTCGCGGTCGTTTAACTTGTCCTGACAATATTCGTTTTGCGCCATTACCCACCAGTTTTCCACAAAACCCCAATTTTGGGTCAAAATTGCCCAAGAAAATACCAAAGTCTATTTTTTGTACATTTTACTCCAGATATTTCATTCCCGGAGTATTTTTAACCGCTGAAAAGGATTACTTAGTCCTAATTTACTTCTGACCCTTCATTAACCCAAAAGAAGTCCAATTTTGGGCCAAAATTGACCAAAAAGATACTATTTTTTTTGTACCGTTTACTCCAGATACATATATCGTTTCCGGAGTATTTACAACCGCTGTGAAGGATACCGTAGTCCAAGTTTACTCCTCATTATTCAATTTCCTACTCCGGAAACGATATATCTGGAGTAAACGGTACAAAAAAATAGACTTTGGTATTTTCTTGGACAATTTTGACCCAAAATTGGGGTTTCATGGAAAATTGGTGGGTGCTGGACATGTCAGACATCGTTCAGAATTTTTTTTGTGTTATTATACAGAGTAATCTAAAAGTCGTTCTCACTTTTAAACTCTATACAGGACGTTTCCTAAGTAATCTGAAAAACTGATGGAGATACTTCCCAAGTGATTTCATGAATAAAAAAGTCATGTATAGTTTTTTTCCCTAAGTGGCTTATTTATTGAGATACAGAGCGGGTTTTTTTTTTTTTTTTTTGGAAAATCTGGAGTAGACTAATATCTTCTTTTTAAATTTCTATCACTTACACACCGTGATATACGGCCTGTTTTATTAAGACTGTTGCCTTGCATGTCTTGTAAATAATATAATGAAAGAAAAAATGGTTTTACTCTTCTGTGTTTTCCGAAATTTAATTTTTTTTTATTGACGAATGAATGAGAAAACAGTTCATAAGGTAATTACTATCGTTTAACAGTGTTTCTATCAATTTCGATTTTTATTGATGTTCACAAAACATAATCCCTTTTTCAACTCTGGCGCGCCGCTGTGCCGTCGAGAAGCTCGCCGCAATATCCACGGCCGTCTTAGATGTTTCCGCATAGCTACTTTGACGTCGTAATTCGAAATTGTTAGATTGTTATTATGTGGCAGCCGAGCATGCTGCGAAACAAGTGAAGGTTGTCAATGCAGCCACTACGTGGTGGGTGCAGCCGTGAAGGTTACTTCTCAGAAATCACTTTTAGTTCCTTTAAATCGTGCGCTAATGGTTATCTAACTCGACCCACGGCTCTCCGTCGGCCGGTCATCCGACGGTTGTACAGGGTGTGTCTGGATATTTACTATTCGCTGTGGTCCCAGCAAAACATTCAGTAGACTGAGAAACGGATTTCAATTTTTTTACAGCGGATTGATTAATACAAAATTTTAAAGCAGGTTACTATTGCTGCGTTTGTTTATACAGGGTGAGTCACTTTTTTGTAGCAGGACTTTAACATTCGATAGAATACGATATTTTGAGAAAAAAAGTTCCTATAAACATATAGTGTATCTAGCTTCATAAAGGAGATACAGGGTGTTAAGATTTCAGTTTTTTTTTAAGTTTTTGTAATATTTTCTGAACGGAATGGTAATCTCATTTAATATTTTACACACAGGTTTTACCTCAATAAGAGCAACAATTTCTATGATTTTGTCGAAAATACTATACTGGAAGTTGTTTTTCTCGGGTGCCCAGGTTATTTAGATCAACAGAACTTTTTTATCGTACGCCACTGACCTTCTATAACATTTATAAAAGAATGATGTTTTAGCTAAAATTTTGATCTCTTGCAATTTTGCGCTAACTGATGGTGCATCTCCTTACATGGCAACGAAAAAATTTAATTTTTTAGTTTTCATGTAGGGTCTATTGTTATTTAATAGGTAGGGTCTAATTTTAGTTGAATTATGTACGTGGTAGGTACGAATCTACTTATTTATGTAAATTTCTGTAAAACCCTAATTCTCACGTTTCGGCATTTACCGTTTGTAGATTTATGTAAATACGTGATACAGCCTATTTGATTTCTGTTAAAAACACCCACATAATAGTTTGGTTTTCCCAAATTGACCTGCGGTTGGGATTTCCCCTAATTCAGTTTACAACTGTTTATTGGAGACTAGTTTCGGGGAACCTACCTGGTCTGTGGCTGATTGTTGGTTTAAGGATTTTACGTTCAGTTTTGGACAGAGTCTCGACAGTTCATCTTTACCGTTCACCGGCTCCACACCGGAGTCTATATCCGCGATTTACCGGACTTCTCCGGTCTTGCATATCTTGTAAATATGTAAATAAATCACTGTACATATAGCCGACTTAAGTGCTTTACTTACCACACCACCCATCGCCATATTCATTTTATTTTTTAACGAAGTGACCTGGGCATCCAGCTAAAAAGTAACATCCAGTATAGTATTTTCGATAAGAGCATTAAAAATGTTGATGTCATCCATGTCGTGCACCGTAAAAAATGAAACTTTAACACCCTGTATCTCCCATAGGAAGCTAGATAGACCATATGTTAATAGGAACTTTTTCTTTCAAAATATCATGTTCTATCGGTTGTTAAAGTCCTGCTACAAAAAAAGTGGTTCTCCCTGGGGTGAACCACCATTCCATTCAAAATATATTGTAAAAAAAACTTAAAAAAAAAACTGAAACTTTAACACCCTGTATCTCCTTTATGAAGATAGGTAGACCGTATGTTTATAGGAACTTTTTTTCTCAAAATATCGTATTTTATCGAATGTTAAAGTCCTGTTACAAAAAGGTGACTCACCCTGTATAATAAACTGCTCGTCAAAATTAGCGAATCAGTTTTTAGAGTAACGCCATTTGTGTTTTATTTGGGTTAGAGATTTGTGGTTTGTAAATTTCTGTAGCATGTAGGGTTGATTTTAATGCCCCCGAATCGCTGCGTCCCCCGAATTTGGCACCCATTAGAACCTCCCCAACCATCCCCCAACAGTTACACTGGATTTTGCAAAATCAGACTTCTGTTCGGCAATTCCATTTATACTGCCAAATAAACTGGTATGGGCTCTCATAGCATAGTTTGACGCTTTGACAACTCAAGCACCCCTCCACCAACCCTCCACCAACCCTCCACCCGCTGGCCTTTAAGAGGAATCAATGGAAACGCCCAACAGAAGTCCGATCATGCAAAACCCAGCGTAAGTGTAGAGGGTGGCTCGCAAGGCCTTAAAAAGTGTTCAAGAGACGAGACAGCGACCAAACGCTTAGGACTTATTGGAGAAGTCTTGATCTGTGCCAAGGCTTGATCTTGTAGGTCTTTGAATTGCTGCCAGGATCTTGTGAATTTAAATTTCGGCATCGGGTTGGTTTATGGGGTGTGGACAGCGAACTCATTAAGCCACAGTATAGCGACTTTGGCGCATTAAAACCGACTGTATATGCTACAGAAATTTAAAAACCGCAGGTCTCTAGTCCAAATTAAACGCAAATGGCGCTAATCTAAAACGCTGTATTAACGAAACGAAATAAAAAAAATGTTATACATTTTTGCAACCATCTCCAGGCCGTAGTTTTTTCCCGGCGACAACTTTGTACTGTTGCCATGCCATTTATCAGCTCTATAATGTATTCACTTTGTTCCGGATTATTATTATAACATTTAAAACGTGTCGAAAGTTGCATTATAGCTGCGAAAACCTTGAAGATTACTATTTCGAAAGACCTTCGGCGAGATGTCTGTTTTTCACTAGGCGAATTCCTATTAGTATAATCTGAAGGATTTCTTCTTCGTGCCTCGAATTGCCTGGCCGGCGCGCGCCATCCTTTTCCATCCCGCGGCCTCGAGAACGCCACCTCTTGCGATCGGATAGGGGAGAGCGGGGCAAAATCGGCCACCAAATTTTTTCCCTAGTAGCAAACATTCGGTCAGCGCAAACAGCTTAATATACAGTCAGCAACGACAGTATTCATGCACCCACTTTTTGACGGCTTACGGCTTGCCAGATTCTGCGTCTAATAAGCCAAAGTTGAAGGATGTGTGAAAAGATTGAGATATTTATACTCTTTACTCTTTACTACTTTAAACTCCCAAAATATTAAATCCTTTTTAAAGTCCTTGGACTTGTATTAAAGGGAAATCTTCAAAATATCTATTTGACTAACTGAACCATTTTCGAAAAATATTTACTAGGTATAAAAAACTAAAATTTAAATAAAGAGTATCGTGAAAATTTAAAAAGCCCTGTAGCCCACGCCTCACATGTAATTCTAAAAAAAAAAGTAGTTTTCCACAATGTATAAAAAAAAGTAAAATTTTTCCACATTGGCTCAGTTACGTTATATACTGAAAATTTCCTTTTTAACATGTGTCCAAGAATGTTGAAAAGGATTTAATACTTTCGGAGTTCATATCATTCACACGATCAACATATCACCTTCAAGTTAGACTTGTGGTACAAATGTGGTACACAAATTATCAGAGCTTAAACAACCTTCAAAAAGTGGGTGTATGAATATTTACTGAATGTATGTAATGTGATGAGTATTTCAACCGATTATGGATTATCTTTCACTAAATCTTTTCAGGTTACCACAAAAAAAAAACTCCTGATTCCCGTAAAACCTATTGAAAAAATCTAAAACCATGTAGAATATAACGTGAACATTTTATGTGTATGTACTTCAATAAAAATACATACATATATTGATTTATCTTATGACAAAAGTACCTCACGAAGCCATTTTTTTTTTGTGCGCTAGATTGAATTCAACCCTCTTTACTGAATTCATATAAAGTTCATTACAAAAACATGCAACCTTTATCGAGTCCCTCTATTGACATTTTTTGTTTCTGCAGAAGTGTACATTTTTGGTTCAGCTTCTCCATTAACTACATTATTCTGATTAGTTTCTTCACTTTATTCGTTAGACTAGACCGTGAAACATCAATTACTTTACATGCTCCTTTGAGATACATTTGCATGATTCATTCATCTTTATTTTCACCAGGACTTGATTTCAGTCTTGATCAATTCTTTGGCACCTCTCCTGAAAGGAATACAAAGAAGGGATTTGAAGAGAGCTGATTCCCTAAAAACATTAAGTATAATATATTTAAGAGACATTTTTTTCTCCGATGTTTCTGGTTTGGGGTTTGATTTGCCTCCAACACTGCAGCCTTCAGGCTTATTGTATTTCCAGTTTACATGTGAATAGGCTTGTAACATTAGGCATCTATATAAGTGGAAATAGTGGTCAGAAGACTCAGTAAACAAAAAAAGCTGCACCTCTTTTCTTATCGCATTCTATTCTCCAAACGTTGCAAACAGAAATATGATACGAGTAATTCCAAATTATTGATCACTATTTTTTAATACACATTGTATAAGGCACAGGTTAAAGTCCTTTTGTATGGCATGTTTGTACCCTTGGCCAACTAACTAAACACCTGAACCCTCTGAAATTCATTTATCTTGAGCATCGCTGAAATTGAGGTTTGCCCCACCTCCCCCTGTCAGTCTTTTCCCTTTTGGCTTTCGGTTTTTAAATTAGATACATGGCTGGCGACCCCACGAAATTACATAACACCGCAGCGGTCCCGTTTGGTTCAGATTTTTTTGCTCGGTCGGTTTTGTTTGTTTTGTTGCGAAACGAAATTTTGTTCCGAGAAAGAAAAAACGACGCGGATCCGACCAGTTCTTGTTACATCGTCTTATTAGGGACGGTATAGTATTTCCAGTCTCAGTTTTAAATATAAATTCGACTTTAAATTATTTCATCCCCTCGTATACGAGACGCAGTTTACCAGATGTATGGTTGACCATATAATACAAGCTGATGTTCGGAATGGCCAATTACAAAAACTGTGCAAAACTTTCGTTGAACGGGGCAGACCGTACGTTTTGTATGCATTTAAGTAAGTAGATGTGTATACAACTTGCGTCCCTTGATCTTAACAGATTGTAAAACAGTGAGCAGAATGAGAAGACAACTAGACAAAAATATTACTTTCGTAGCCATTTTGATTGGCTAGAGGCTTCTGTGACTGAATGTCTTTCGAAACCTCACCTTCATACAAACGAACATGCAATATACATATATCATTTCATCAAATTCTAGAAACCAGATTATGCGGTGAGCAAATTATGTTTTACTCCCATATTTTATTAGTAAATACATCTACAATACAGTGCTACCATGTCGCATTAATTTCTAATACATAAACGATTTTTAAACTAAGGCATAAAGCCTTGAAAAGAGAGTTACGCCCGCCTTTGGATGACACGTGTTCGAGGTCGGTGCTGCAGTGTTTAGAAAAGAAATTTCGCCCTCTTGGTTTTTGTATCGTTTTAAATTGAGATTGGAAATACTATACCTACTACTACGTCTTATTTTCTGATTAGATTAGGTACATTGATAAACATTTTTTTGAAGAAGTGAAGCAGAAAAATAATATTACAACGTCATGGTAATTCAAAGAGGTATCGTGGAAAATATACATGTATCTGCTAGTTATTACCGCGTTCTTTTGTAAACAAACGCCGATAGAAACGAAATTCTCGACTTGCAAAACTTGTAAATAATAATCTGGATAATAATAGACCCGTTCACCTTTAACATGCCGATATTGGTCGATTTTAAATAGGCAGCTTGCTAGCGCACGATGTAGACTGTAGTTGCGATAGGAATATCCATTTCGAAATTTTGAGAAACTTATTTTTTAATACACAAGTTCCAACCCCTCAAACCTAAAGAACACTCTAGAATCTAAAGAATCTCGTAGCGTTTTGAATTTTTTAGATCTAACTGAAGCAAAAACAAACTTTAACAATACTATGTCAATAGGACTCTTTTCAGGAACATATAATGGATCCCAAAACAGGTGGTTGTAATAACCATAATATTTTATATCCATTTCAGATTTTTGTTATCTAAATAAACTAAAAATAAATTTAAGGTAAATTTTTGACTAAAATTTTGCAGCTAGGTTTGTTATCCAACATTTAGATTCCGTTGAGAGTTCCCTGCACGTGTAGAGAATACACTGTGTAAATAAACAACGTATCTTTAATTCAAATAAATGAAGGCGTCAGATTGAAACTGGCGTATTCATGCTGAAATAATTAATAAATTCATTTGTTGCCTTGGCCATGGCAACATAATATAATATTTTATTTGTCTATTTAAAAAAAAATAGATGTATAAATTTCACTGCTTCTGTTTTGTTTGTTGTTCTGCTTTGAGTTAAACATATTTCCGTTAAAATGACCCATGATATTTTGGTTATCCTACATTTCGGCGTAACAAATTGTCATCGTCAGAGACTCGAATCGTTATACTTTCTTGCCTATCTTAGTTTCCCCACAAGCGTTTTACCATAAGGTAAATTAAGTAATGAAACTGGCAACGTAGCGCCCGATCTAGCAACACTAAATGAGTGACATTAATTTTGAGCAAGTGTGTGCTATCAGGACTTGCTTCAGACTTGGACACAGCGCAACGGATACTTTTGCAAAACTTCAACATGCCTACGAAGATAGTACTTTTTCAAGAGCTCAGGTTTTTTGGTGGTTTAAGGCTACTCAGAAGGAAGAGAGTCTTTTGAAGATGAACCACGCAGCGGAAGGCCTTCATATTCAAAACCCGATGAAAATATCGATAGAATACGGGATCTTGTGCGTTCAGGTCGTCGGTTGGAACAAAAGGACATTAGGAGAGGAAGGTGTCTTGACCTTTTGAAATCGATTGAAAATAATCTCCATTTTATAGGACGTGTCATTACTGGTGATGACTTGGGTGTTTGAGTACGACCCGGAAACCAAACGCCAAAGTATGGAATTGCACACTTCAAGCTCTCCAACACCCAAAAAGCAAGAATGAGCAAGTCGAAGATCAAATACATGCCGATTTGTTTTTTGATAGCCAGGGAATTGTCCACAAAGAGTTTGTGCCTCCAGGCCCAACAGTAAATGTGGAAAATTAGAAGATAACGGGAGAAGATGTAAAGACGCCCCTGTCTACTGTTTACGCAAAGGGTCGAAAGCTGCAAGATGCGCAAGCGTGACGATAAGGGTGTTACGCAAGCTAAGCCGAAGACGCGCGACGCGGGGGCAGTTCCGAACATTTGGTCCACATGCAATAACGCCTAAACTTAACGTGCATTAAGGACTTTGTTAATTTTATTGTTATCGATATAGTGTTATATATTTTATGCCTGAAATCATTTTGTAAATACACGAGTTTATTACGATCCCGGGATTTTATTTTCCTAACGAGAACCTAACGTCGTTGTTCTGCTTTCTTTCTTTCTCTTTCGCTGCTTTTTTTACAGTAAATCAACACTTTTACAGAGAGGTTCTTGAAAAACTTCGAAAAAGGGTCATGCGTGTGAGCTCAAACGTCAATAACAACTGTATGTTGCATGACGACAATGCGCCTTGTCACACAGCCAGTAAAGATATTTCTGTGGCTCCTCAGCTCCTCCTTATTCGCCTGCCTTGAGTCTTTGTGACTTTTTTCTCTTCCCGAGATTGAAAAATCACCTCAAGGGACGGCATTCAAACGGCTGTAACCGACCAGCTGAAGGCTATTCCAGTGTATGAGTTCCAGCACTGCTATGAGGAATGGAAGAACCGTATCCAGCGCTGTGTGGCTTCCCAAGGAAGTTATTTTGAAGGAGGCAATGTCGAACTGTAATTCTATTCGAATAAAAAAATTAAAAGAATCAATCTCATTACATAATTTGCACACCTCGCAATTTGCTGAAAGTTGGTTGCGTTGATTGCCTTCAGAGGTAGACAACTCCGAACCGCCAATTTTGGCTCGGTTCTCGCACTCCTCAGCTGGACCGGACCTCAGACGGGTCAAGGACCGCCCATGAGCCCTGCAGACAGAAAATTATTTATTTCCTGCCGAAAGAGGAGGAAACCCCCTGCCCCGCGTCCGCTCGCAGCGCGATACAGTTGCAGAACCTGCCCGCGCGGCAAAAAGGAAATCGAACAAAGAATTCGTGTGCCTTCCGCCAGCACCCACAACCGCGCGGCGGTCGTTGGCCCTCCACCTGCGACGCGGCCACCTGCACGGACACCTTTGCCGTCTTCTTATCGTCCTCAGCGGTCGGGCGACACCATCGCGCTTGGCCAGACTCCGCGGTGTTACCCCCGGGCAGCGCCTGAAAGACGGCGCGCACCTGGCGTCCCCGCGGCCGGTCTGTATACGAGGGGCGATCGAAAAGTTCCATCGCTGATTTTCTATAAATTTATTAAGGGGTTACCTGCAGCCACGAGCTTACTCTGGACCTCGTTTGTGACATCTTTGTTCTCTGAAAGCATGCAGTAGATTAGAACAATTAGTACGTTTAAATACTTGATAACTTGAATGGGGAGGTTTCCTCCCCAATAAAAAAAAACTAAATTTGCTTCAAACAATTTATTGTCTGCTAAGGCACAGTTGTCGCTTTAATGCAGTACGAGCTAACGCCCTTAACTAACTGATGATGACTGGTGTCGCGCGCTTCCCCGCTCCCCTTCGTCTCGTCCGTCCTGACTCAGCATCGCGCCAGAGCCACTCAAGTCTTGTTTATTGTTTATGTTCGGTTGCCGGAGCGGAGCTAGTAGGGTCAAGTGGGGTCACCGCTCATCGCGCCGGAGCCGGAGGTAGTAGGGTAAATAGGGGTCACCGCTAACATACTTTTATTTATGAATTTTATTGAACATACACTAAGCAACGAAAGTCATCATACACTAACTTTTAGAAGATTGCTTAAATTGTGATAATTTGTGTATTACAACATTCATTTTTTTGTTGCTTCTGACAGGATTATAGCTTGTGATATTCTGCGTCTAATAAGCCGAAGTTGAAGGCGGTATGTCGATTGTGTGAAGAGATATCGCTAAAAAAGTAAAATTTCAATGTTTTCAAAGAAACGTAAATAACTTCGAAAATAATAAATCCCTTTCGAAGTTGTTGGACTCGTATTAATGGGAAATCTTCAGTGTATCTATCTGACTAACTGTCACTTTGAAAGAAAATTTCCTAGACATGAACAAAGTCTAAAGTTGAACCAAAAAATATCACGAAAATTCGAAATCACTGTTCCTGAAATTTTAATAAAACACATAGAGATCTAGAGGGATATTAATCCCAAATTGTTGTTGGAGTGTGTGGCGTACAGGGCTTTTTTTGATTTTTCGTGATATTTTTGGTTCAATTTTAGATGTGGTTCTTGTCTAGGAATTTTTTTTTCAAAATGACAGTTAGTCAAATAGATACACTGAAGATTTCCCTTTAATTCGAGTCCAACAACTTCGAAAGGGATTTATTATTTTCGAAGTTATTTACGTTTCTTTGATAATATTGAAATTTTACTTTCTTAGCGATATCTTTCCACACAATCGACATACCGCCTTCAACTTCGGCTTATTAGACTCTAGTTTTACTAAAACGCATCGGGTGACTTCACAATATTTCAGTCAGCGTTTTATTCAATCGTTTAAACGAAGACGTAAACGAAATGTCGCGTAGGCTAAGATTAACGAGATCTTAAATGGTCTCTACACTGATTCATTTCTTTGTATATATTTATGTATTTACATTTCTGTGAGACTCAATACTTCAAAGTACTCACCTTGGGAAGCTATAAATTTTTCCCACCTCCGTTTTCACGGATGGAAAGACCTTGACAACTTATTTTTCGGAATATCGTTCAGCTCATCGAGCGATTTTCTTTAGTTTCGTCAAATGAGGCAAATCTCTGCCTTCATACTCGTAGTTGAGAAGTTAGCATACGGCAACGCAGCATGTAGGCAATTCGGCGCATTACATGCTAAGAGAGCTGCATGTTGAGGGTCGCATGATGGAGGTCGCCTCAATTCGAATTTATGTCAGTAGTCCCGTGATAGTTGGTGCTGTTGTACAACCTCCGCTGTATGTACGAGGTGTGGCTATTGAATAACCGAACTGATGCTGCTAACAACGCGCTGCGGGCGTGTCACGACAAGTTTGAACAGAACTGTGTTATGCTTTCTCCACCCTGAGCTCGCTGGACAAGCCAATGGACCGCTCAGTTTGACTGTAGCAGTCGTTTGAATGAGTCTACGCACCAGTGACGCATCGAAAAGTTAAGTGTTCAGATGGAACGGGTTAACCTCAAGTATCTTGTTAAAGCGGGGAAATTTTTTACAGAAGCTTAAGCAATGTTAAAAGAAGTGTACGGGAATGAATATTAATCCCGCACACACGTTTCTGAATGGTTTAAACGGTTTATAGAAGGACGTGAAACGACCGAAGCCGGTCCACGGACGGCCCTCAACCTCAAAAAACGGACGAAAACATTGAAAAAATCAATCCGCGAAGATCGCTGTCTAAGCATACGAGGTCGTGGTGAAATAACAGGAATCGATAAAGAATGTGTTCGCCAGATTTTGCATGAATCGTTCAACATGCGCAAAGTTTGCTCAAATATGGTGCCAAAACTCCTCACTCCCGAGCAAAAGGAATCAAGAAGGAACCTTTGCGCTGACATTCTAAACTACATTGACACTAATCCAGGCTTGTTAGACACGGTGATTACTTGTGATGACAAGATTCGAAAGTGTGGAAGCGGTTAAAGCAAAAGCGACGGAGGTTCTGAACCAGCTGACAGAAGCGGACTTCCAGCACTGCTTTCAACAATGGAAAAGTCGTATAAAGCGGTTTAGAGATCACCAAGGGGAGTATATTGAAGGCGAACAAGTTGCTATTGAAATTGGTAACGAAAAAAATGTATTGTGACAGCAGTTCAGTTATTTAATAGCCACATCTCGTAATATGTTGGTTAGAATTTCATAAAAAACTATGGCAAATGTGCGGAAGGTTACGATTTATTTTAGTGTATTGCACTTGATGATGTGTACTTATGATGTGTAATTTTTAAAGGCATGGACTTTGTGTCCATATTTATAGTTTCCTCGGCAACCAGGAACACACGCGCCATTTTCTGGTTGATTTTGATTTGCTCCGAGATATGTCGCTTCTAGCTCTATTATACATTCACAGCTACTGGGATACTGGGTTATTGGGTTCAAAATTATGAGGTATCGGGAATATTGAGTCTGAAGATTCTGACTCAGACCCTCAGGGCTTTGATGTCATTGGGTTTAAGACTATGGGGTTATTTGGTTGTGGAGCTCACCATAGGTTTCTATTTACCCTTAAATGATATCTCATGACAAACATAATTTAAAACTGCCTCTATATTCTTACTATGAGGCTCGAATCAATCTTATAAATTGACAGTTTTAAACTATTTTTTGAGGTTAGGGTCAAACTATGCCGTGATGACGATGAGTTTAAATCGGTGCCAATTCGGATTCAACGACCCAAAAAACATGTGATGTTATCAAATATCACGATTTTAAAATTCTAGTCCGGTTCTACAATGTAATATTTGTCTATAAAGATTCTGTTTGCATGCAGCCTCCATTCTAAACAAAAAAAACTGTAAACTGAGATGCAAAATTTAAATAAGTAACGGAAAATTAACTATCCGTAGCGATAAGGCATATAATGTTCTCATTTTCGATCGTGTAAGACCTGGAAAAGTCTTGAGGATTGGTGGGAACCTTCAGATATTTGAATTTATTTCATGGGTAAGCATATTCTCCACACTTTCAGGCACTCCACGTTGTACACCGAATATTCTCCCAAATGCTGTGGCGCAGTCCGACCGAATGCATCGCGAAAAAAGCACGAAAGGTGGCCTCGGGCTCCTTGATACCGATTTGGTGATTTGCAAAATGTAACAAGGTAATAAAAAAGATGAAAAAACCATTTATATTAATAACGGCGAAACGTCGGCGGCGACGGGTCACTTCCTGCAATTTTTAATTTGCATAGGCATCCATTTCGCGCGTACCTACCGCCGGAATAATTGTGACATTAGCTTACGTAACGAGTTCGCTTTTAAGGCCGCCAGACGTGACATGATGTAAACAGCCAGGAAATTATTACGCGCCGTCTGCACTCTACCCGAAATTTCTGCAACGCATTGGCGGCTCGTGTGTCATCGATGGTTTTCTTTGGGAGGCTCTGTCTCCTTAAGAGGTTATACAGTGCGCGCCTAAAGTATGGAATAAATTCAGTAAATGTGAAACAAACAATTTTTGGAAAAAATCCTCGAACAGGTCGATTTTGCTTAATAAAAACACATTTTTGAGGGAACGTCTATTTTCAGATGTCATTTGTTTTTGAGTAATGACGTTATCAACTTTTTTTTTTGCAAATGGCAACCCCCATTTTTTTTTATTTAATTTGAGAGACCCTTTCACTGTCGATTTAACGGTATAAAAATGTTGCCACCTTACATAACAGAATTTGTATTTGTATGAAAAGCTGGATGGAATTTCTTTTTTAGACAATTTCATTTAGCATGTGTTGGTGTAAAAAAAATTATTTTGTCACAAAATGGCGGCGACAGAGACAATTTTCGAAATCGTGTGTTTTTGAAAAGCGTTGGCGGAAGAAAGGAATTCTCGCGACCTATGAGACTTGGAACAAAGAGCCAACATTTTTCTTAATCTACATGCTATTGCCTACAAAAGTACGTACGGATTCTTTTCTAAATAATTTTTTGTAAAAATGGTGCACTTTTTGAAAAAAAGTCAAATCGAAAAACGGCTTGTTTTGGCGTACTTCTATAGATTATGTAATTGAGAAGTTACTGCAAAAATTTCAAATAGATCCATGCAATAGTATTCGAGTAATCTTTCCTCCCAGTTTGAAAAAAGTGATTCCTAGAAAAACGCTTTTTAAAGTTTTACGAACACTTAAGTGGCAACACCACTCTAGAATTTTCGAAAAATCGTTTTTTTTTTGCTTAAAATATACTTTAGGATCATAAAAATCATATGCAATTGGTCCTATAACGAAAAAAAAAAAGAAATTAAAAGGTTTGATTCTCGATTTTGCCGCAGCACCTCTGAGCGCGCGTCGAGCACGATGCGACTGTGTTTGGATTTGTTGCTTTTATACTGCTTTAATGTTTCAAAATAATAAGTGACCCTATTATTATTATAAGTTTTCCAAGAAACACCGAACTACTATACTTTTCGCAACTCGAGTTTCGCCAACTATGTCGGCACCTTCATGAGAATATTAAAACTAGATGTTTCATGTCATTTTTCCAATTTTCCATCTAATTTCATCCAAGATTAAAGTAGTTCGGTGTTTCATGGAAAACGTCCGTAATAAATAATATTTAAATAAAATATTGGAAAACTGTAGATTGAGGATTTATGAGGTGATCCAATGACAAAATTTAGACTATGAGAATTTGACATATGTAAGACAAATTCAGATAACATCATGATGATCAGTGGGTCAAAATAAATCGGAAATTATATGTCTAGTTGAAATTGTCAATATTTCTAAGTTCGGCATTCAGGGCACATTTCACGAAATTACCATGGCAGTCAAATGGTTCACAGGCTTCTTAAAATTAATATATTTTGAGAATATACGTCTAAAGTTTTAAAACGATATTCTAAATATACTGATTTCAATAAGAAACCGCAACGCCCACTTAAGTTTAATTAAAATTGGTTTAACAATTTATTTGAAATTTTCACATAAGATGTACAGTACACCCAGCATAGCTTTGCCCGTGAATTGTGCGCAATTGTGAACGTAGTACGAGGATTCCTGAGATATATGAGATACTCCCAAACAAAAAATAACATACTATACTTCTGGAAGTGTTCCGGCTGCTATTATAAATAAAATGAGCATAATTTCAGGTTTTGTCTACTGCAGCCAAGGGCAAAGCTACTATTGGTACACTATACTTCAATATGACAAAGAAATGACTAAAGTTTCAACAAAAAAAAATTATCATCTTGGTATTTGTTGCGATTGTCAAGTAAAAATGTGACATTTCCAAAAACACAAATCCACAAATCGGGTCGTTTCTAACCCACATCAAACAAATCACAATTTATTAACAAAAAATGAATCCTTATCATTTCTTACAACAATTTAAGAGGATTCCTAAAAGGAAATTCGAAAACGTAAATTATTTTCGAAGAGTTAATGTTAAGTTGTTTGTAAAGTTGGGGTCAGCAGAGACCCGGTGGCGGGTCGGCGAAGGTTGAACCCCTCGTAGAACAGCCGCCACTGCTATCCGGCGGCTCGCCGATCGTAGTCAAAATATTGGTGAATCATAAAATTAGATTAATAAAACGGAACCATCGCAGTGTGCATATAAATCGCGTAACCTTGTCTGTCTGTCATAGGAGAGTGATTAATCGTCGGCGATTACGTGGTGAACGAATTTTTTGTGTGTCCAGACGTGCCGTAAAGGTGGAGGGAACGCAAGGCTGAGGATCGTGTGGCAACCGAGTACATTGCACAAAAAAAATATTAGAAATTCTAATGGTTCGCGGATGGCCAGATCTTGCAAAACTCCGTCTGGATAAATAGGTCGATGAAATTGTTTAACATACAGGGTGTTTGCTGTTTGCAGACTGCATGAAAAATGATTTATAGAATTGCCATTCTAAATTAAAAATAGGTACTTATACGAAGTAGGATAAGGATATATCAGTTTACTAACACTGAATGGAACTAAATACGCGTTTATATACTGATCCTTATCCTTATAGACCGTATCGGACTCAACGTTGGTTTGACGAGCTCCTGTCAGTCCAGAAGTGGGCGGAATCTACAGTTCATTGGTCATTGTCGCCACCCTAGTAGGGGAAACATATCACGAGACACCACATAAAGCCGACCCAGTTGATTTACGTTGGCGGTAAAACATGGGTTATAACCACGCTATCTTAGACCGACTCTATACAAAAAAACGTTGTTTTTGTGAATGTTTTGATGCCTTATATTCTGTGCGCGTACAATAACGACGAAGTGGGTTTTGAAAGGTTTAAATTATACTATATATAAATTTATATATTATAATATATTTTATATTATTTTTAATCAATACCTCTTTCATAAACATGGCTTTCTGGAGGCCTTACGAAACGGATGAAAATAACGTAGCTTCAGATATAACCAGCGAAAATGTCGAAACGGTCGAGTACGATGAATTAAAAAATAAGACTTACATTGTCAAAGTCAGCGTATTATTTTAAACATATATGAATGCCTAAAACATGAAAATGAGAAGATGACTGATACTGAAATTTATTATTATTATTAAATTATATTATTATTTATTAAATCATTAAACAAAATTAAACTGAAAATATGAAAATTACAGACTATAGGGAGCCTTATATGTATATAGTGATGATTTTAATTAAACTTTTTTGCAATTTGAATATGCCTCTAAACTTTTAAATGTTTGTTTATTACAATTATTTGTTTATTATAATACAATTATAATTACAATTATTTGGTTATTTGGATCAACAATGTATTTTATGGTTATCTTGCACTATTAACTATTTCTCTGTACTAGGTTACAAATAAACTGTTGTAGTAACTCTCATTATTAAATATCGTGAATATGAAGAAGTTTATCATCCTAGCAATTAAATATTAGAGGAGTTGATGTTTAGACTGTTTAGATCCATAGATAATGTTATTCTTCCGGTTTAAGAGTTACCACCATATGCAATTGAGCAGAACTGATACCTATTGGATGAATTCATTTTAGAATGGGCACTGTAGCCCCAGCTTTTCAGTGTTCTCGGAGCGAAGTAAATTTACATAAATTTCAAGCGTTTCCGAATTTTATTACCCCATAGTCTGTCAGGTATTTATGGCTTTTTTAATTCAAGAAAATTAAACCTCTCCCTTCGGAGAGAAAATAAATTACTTTTCGTGTTCCCGGATTAGGGTAATCTGCGCAACACCAAACACATCCATCACTCACCTCTCAGCAGATCTCGAGTAGGTTCTCTAATAGTCTAGGAGCCAGCGATCTTACCACCAGCCCGATCTGAATACAGTACATTTTTGTTTGTGACTGTGTAATTAAAACTGTGACATTAAAAATACATTTGCACCGTCAATAGATAGTCAGACGCAAACAACTGCCTTTATAAGTTTCAAGTTCAACCAAATAATGTAAAAATTAATACACGCACTCACTTAAAATTCCATCCATTCAAAATGGTTTTGAATAACTTTTGAAAACGCCCTTTCATTTCCTGGATTTTTTTGCAACTTGTAGATAAAATACTGCAATTTTAAGCGCATTATTCAGATTTCAGAAAATAATTTACCACTCGCAGTATACACGGGTGGGGAATTCGGATTAAGTGGCCACCACGTAGCCCAGACCTTAATCCTGTTGAACACGTTCGGGACAGATGAATTCGTTGTCAAGTTCCTTCTTCGAGTAATTTACATAATTTAAAAATGCCTTAGTCCAAGAATGGAATCAGATTGACCAGATGGAGATTCTTCATCTAATAGACAGGAAAACCAAGACGTATTGAGGCAATTATTCGCTCTAATGTAGAACATACTCGTTAACATTCGTATTTGTACGTGACCAATTGTTACAGCACAGCAACAGTAACTTTGCCCTTGTCCGCATTAAACAAAACCTGAAATTTGGCTAATTTTTTTTGCGAGAAGTAAATGTTTTTTTATGGGTATCTCTTATATCTCTGGGATACGGTTGTATTACGTCGTTGTGGGCAATTCGCGGGCAAAGCTATTCTGGGCTTACTGTAAATCTTCATTTATGAAATTGTAACTATGCTAAAACTGAATAGGAATACAATATGCCGCCTTTCCTTTAAATAATCGAATTTTACAATAACGAAATACTGGAGTAAATTAAAAAACAAAATGTTGGAAACAAATCAGTCTTCTTGATAAAGTGTATCGTGTAACTTTTTCAGTGATAAATTATTTTCAGAAATCTGATGATGCGCCTAAATTTTTTTTAAAGAGTGTGTTTTATCTGCAAGTCAAAGAAAAATCAAAGAAACGAGACACCGTTTACATAAATTATCGAACTTAAGATACATCAATATTTTGAATGGATCTATTTTAACCCGTGTTTGTGATGTTTTCTTATTTTACAGCATGACTCAATAGTCAGATTTTTTTGTACTGTACAAAAAACTACCACAAAGATAGTCATAATTGAATTACTTCAGAAAAAAAAAATGTTGCTAGTGTATACTACAATAGTGGTTCTCAAAATGGGGTAAAAATACCCCACAAGGAGACCCAAGGTAAAAAGTTTTAGAACTGCTGTACGATAAGATCGCCTGCCCCGAAACTACGCAACCCCTTAAATAAAAATCGTCATCACTGGGGCCCAAGCGTTGATCACAGGATTCTAAAAATATGGAAAACACAACGCGGTCTGTAAAAACATTCTAAACCTTTAAATTTACTAATGGAGTTAATTTCAGGTTTGTTTATGTTGTCTGGGCCGCCCCCTCCCCGCGACGCCGCCCTTAACTCGCGTCTAAATGGGCGTTAAGTGCGTCTGGCAACCTTGAGGAAGTCTTCTAGGTGCTATTTTATTTTTAATTAGCTCGGGAAGTCGTTTATAGTTTTCAGACGCGCGTCTGCGGCTTCAATTTAATTTGGAATTATTGTCGTTACACGCTTGCAATAATAATTGGAAAGAAACGCTGGAATTGTCAGCTGAAACAATGAATTTTCGTCTTTCCCCATTTGACTTTTTTCACGTTTAACAATAACGACAGTAAGAAATATTACTCTTGTCTTGGTGTTGTTGTCATACTTTTTTTTTCCAGGATTTTGATTTTCCAAGTTTTAATCCATACAATCTTTACCTGAGAGTGTCTTTCTATAGTTTCCAGGACTATCAGTGAATTCTCTACTTACTTCTGTTATGAAATTGTACTACTGACAGATAATATCGATTTTAATGGTGTAGGAGATGAAAATCTTTTTTAATGCAATACTTTCGTTTAACAATAAGTAGTCTAGGATTTTATCTAGCAACACAAAGATTAAGGAGGCACTTTCAATTTTTCGAGAGGAAGAGATTGCGTTTACTAACAAAAAAAAAATGTTGAAGTTAAAATATGAAGCATCTAATCTAAAACTAGCTATAAATAGAAGGGAAATATTTATTTATCTAAAATAGACCTTTAGTCGTTGTCGATAAGGCAGTAAAACATTTGCTTTAAATGATGAATTAATCGAGAGATAGTATTAAAAATATAGAATATATGTACCAATTGTGATTTGGTATTCTATATTACATATATACATATTTGGTATAGGTATATATGAAAAATGTATTTAGCTATAACATGTACTTAGAATCCTTATCGATTCATTCCAGTCATACGATCATCATATTTCAAACGAAATGATATTTTCTGGTGATATAGATAAATAAATATTAGATCTAGATACTTATATAATAACTTCAGCCTTATCAATAATTGTTGCTAAATATTAAATTAAAAAATATACTTGCAGGACTGCAGAGTGGCTCCACCAAATATTGTTGTTTTTGCGAATGGGATAGCAGAGCCAGAAAGCAATATTCTGTCGTTAAAGAATGGCCGTTACGTGAAAACACTATGCCCAGTCTGAAAAACGCTCTTAGTAGAGCAGCAGAAAATGTATTTACTTCTGCACATAAAAAAACTAGGGCTTATAAACAATTTCGTTTAAACCTTAAATACAGAAGGAAATGCTTTTCTTTATTTGAGACGGAAATTCGTGTGTGAGTGAGGCACAGTTTAAAGAAGGAATTTGTTGTTCCACAAATTGGAGACCATTCGTTGGACCACAAATACGAGAACTTTTTAAAGACGAAAATTTTGAAAGTATACTTTCGAGAAAAGAAAAAAGGGAGTGGACTGCCTTAAAATAATATGTAGCAACTTCCTAGGTAACAAGAAATCGGAGAACTACAAAGATCTATTTTAGTTGAAGAACTTATCCAATCTTACAAGACGTTGGGTCGTAACATGTCACTTAAGCTGTATTTTCTTCACTCCCATTTGGAATTATTCCCTGACAATTTAGGTGCAGTTTCAGACGAACACGGCGAACGATTTCACCAGCAGGTTGCTCAAATGGAGAAGCGGTATAGTGGAAAATGGATCCCAAACATGTTAGGGGACCACTGTTGGGCCCTCCAATGTAAAACAGATCCCGGCGAATACAAGCGAAAAAATGCAACAAAATAATTTATTGAATGTATTATACTTTTTTCGAAAGAAGCATATTTTGTGAAAGAAGTGATTTTGTTTTTTTTTAAATCTTCGAAAATTCACTAGATTGTTTTTGGTTTGGGTTTCTCATATTTTATATTCTTCTTCCCTTCTTTAAAAACTGATGGGTGATAGGGAAAAACCGAGCTCATATTTGAATTCAACACATCACAATACACACAAAAAACCCAAAATAATATCAGCGATAGCCATTTCTTATTTTATGTACCTATATACTGACGTTTTTTCACAAATAAGTAGTTACTACTAATACTTATTATCAAATAATTCATACACACTTTAGTTATATTCTCGTAGGATCAAAATGTTCTCCGAAAATAGTCGTGCGCGCCATGAAGTCATGAACTCCATATTTGAATTTCTAGACCGCTGCGCATTACTATAAGCGAAGATAAGATCGGAACGTCCCCGTTTATTTCGACAACGCAAATTGCTAGAATATGAATTGCTCTCGAGAGGAAAGTTAACGAGATAAAAACCGAGATCAACACGTAACGTTTTCAGTTAGGTCAAGATTTACGGGAGTGTCAGGTGGTGGCCAACAAAGGAAAATTTTTACTTGTTCCGACTGTCCACCTGACCGAAAACATCCGACCCTAATCTAGATGGAACGCGGCGCGCGTGAGGCGAATAACAAATAAACCGACTCCAGTTTATTCGAGAGTAAAAAAAATAAGTACCCACTTTTTCGTTTTGAGATCATTTAGAAGATACGCGTTTTAAAAGCAGAGACAGGTTACGTTTATCTTAATCTTTCTGTGTTACGTCATGATTAGATATGAATTCGTTTCCGTTTGATTCTGAGAAATCCTCAATGAAGACAAAAGAACGAACACTGAGTTTGGTCTATGTATTGATACAGACATTGTGTATAACTAATTCGAAAATGGTTTTGAGGCTTACACTCAATGTTTACCACACCAAATTTATAAGCACCGTTTTTTTCCAAATGGTCTTTTAGAGCAGTATCGAAATCAGTACTAAAGTTAAAAACCCGTAATTAAAAGAAGAGTGACCCTTAATGTCATCTCGATGTAAGTTCAAAAGCACAAAGTTAAATGAAAAAGTAGCTCTTCGAAATCCATAAATGATTTTGTCAAAAAAAAAACGTCTTTTTTTCACATTTTCGCTATCTCCGTACCTTGGCATATTTTATATAGCATATGCATTTAAGAAGTTGTAGCCTATTGAATTTCCAAAATCGTAAGCCCAACCCGAAGTCTCCAAGTGCGTTGTTAATTTGCAAATGACTGCTGAAGTTGAAAAAGTGCTTTTTTTTCACCATTTTTTTACTGCGAAAAGTAGGGCGACTATGATCATGAAATTTCTTGGAGGGACTGCTATTTGTAGTATGAAGTTACAAAACAAAAATTTCAGCTCGATCCGTTAATAACTTTTCGAGTAATTAACGATGGACTTTTTTTTGCAAGTCTTAATTAACAATGACGCCATGTCTTTGTTTATTATACGATACTGACAGATAATATCGATTTTAATGGTGTAGTAGATGATAATCTTTTTTAATGCAATGCTTTCGTTTAGCAATAAGTAGTCACACACCCCCACAAGCGATAATCTCTACGCCGCGGCGAAGACAACTGGCTGAACTAAAAGCGCGAAAAGCGCCAGCGGTGAACGTATGTGAGGGTTAGATGGCACATAGGTTAAGCTTGACCCCACGAAATTCGGGGGTGGAAAAAATATATTGACGGCGTTATTTCTTTGTTTTCCAGATGCTGTCGGTTGTAAGTGCCGGTGCCGCGGCGGGGATGGGCGGCATGGACCGGCTGCGAGGAGGCAGAGCGGCCCGAGAGTTGGCAGCGTCGAGAGACCGCCAAGTGAGACTGCACGCGGTGCACACCGACATCGCCATCAACCTGCCGCACAGTATAGCGATGCCGGACGGCGAGGAGCACCCCTTCACCTCCTCCAGGTTGCATATTAGGGATGCAGAACAGGTAAATGCGATTGGACGGTCTTTCTAGAGAAATCCGTCATGTAATTGACGGAAGAACATATAAGAGACCAAATAAATAGGAGTAAAAAAAATATGTTGTTACCAGGCACGGTCAGTGGCGTACGTATGTACGGGCAAGAAATACACGCGTACATAATTTACAATGCGCTTAACCCTAGAACAGTAGACTTACGTAAAAACAACGTGTGGTGTCCATGTTTTGTAGTGCTCCCCCATCCATTCTATTTTTCCGGGCCCATCTCCCGCCAGTGCTCTCAGCAACTACGAGCCCTAACAACTATATGTTCAGACAAACGTATTTTTCACATATTAGACTGTTTTTATGTATAATGAAGCAAACATTGACTAATGTAGCTGACAGTACAAAGAATTTAAAAGCATGTTTTAATTAATGTTTTCAAAAAACCAAATTAACCATGACACAATTTAACAGAACATATAAAATGTAACAAAATAACTGGCAACTAAATGTTCGGAAAAAATATTTTAAGTATTAATAAGGCGTTACGTCACATTTTGCCTTAATTACGGCCCGAATTCTTGCAGGCATTGTTTCAACCAAGCCTCGACACAGTTCTGGTGAAAAGGTGTCCTAAATTTTGCTGATTTTTTCCTTTAAAGTAGAGACCGTTCTTTGAGGGTCATCTCTCAAAACTCTTTTTATCTTATGCCACAGTGTTTCAATGGCATTTAGGTCGCGGCTGTTTGATGGCCATGATAGGACTTTAATATGCTGTTTCCCGAACCACTTTTTCATCTTTTTGAGTATGGGAAGCTGCGCCGTCTTGTTGGAATATGAAATTATTGTCTGGGTACATATCCTGAACAGTCGGTAATAAGCAATTCGTAAGTATTTGTAGATATTTGTCAGCGTTGACGGTAGCCTCTATGACCTCATACTGTCCCAAACCTTTAGCGGACATACATCCCCAAATCATGACACCCTTCAGGAATTTTACGGTTCGTTAAAGGCAGTCCTTATGAAAGGCTTAACTTTTTGTTCTTATTACTCTTTTTCTATAATTGCTTACGTAGACATCAAATTTGGACTCGTCACTGAAAATTACTTTTGACCAGTCTTCCACAGTCCACGATACCTTCGATTTGGACCAGTTCAGTCGATTTTTTGTGCCTCAGTTAATAAAGGCTTTTCTGTAGTCTACGATCATTTACGAAAATTTAGTGGCCTTCAATCTTTCAGAATCGACATTTTTTTTCAACTTAAAAAAATAATAACATGACGAGGAAAAAAATTAAAAACAAAAATTCAATTTTTTACGATTTTGGAAATTTTTAAAAATCTTGAGCGACCTCTAAAACATTTTTTGGAGCTTGAGACACGAAAAAAAAATCCATTTTTTGGGCCACCCTAATTCTATATGTAAAAACGCGTTCAACATGTTTGTTTTTCGTGCGCAATGTCATTTCCTCTTGATAGAAATATAACAAAATACCCAGAAATACTCATACATATGTGCATAGATACTGTCAGGAGGAAAGTACAGTGATCGTGTCAGTGATTATTTTGCGATAGTCTAAAACAAAACAAAAAAATCACCCATCTGCAGCAGACATGTGCTTATCGGAGCGCGTCCAGTGCTAAGGTTATGTCCTAATGACACCGACGTGGAAAAATACGCATCACAACCGATAAATGTCCTCACACTTTGATCTCGACTCTGTATTTCTGCGTACAGCAATTTCGGATTTTTATTCATATTGATATAGACTGATAATATTAATCATTACTATATTTAAGTCGCTACGTAAATGTTATGAATTTGTAGTAAATGTACTTGACTGCAGGAATTTATAAAACGAAATGACGTCCGACTTGAAATGCCGTAAATAATCCAGCATTAAAGAATTTTACAAATATTTGCTTGGTGTTATGGAATTGATTTTGTTGAATTTGAATTAAATAAATATTTGTACACTTGTTATTTTACAGGACGATAAAAATATTAAATTATTTTTTATCTTTAAGAAACACTTCCAATAAGTGTATTTAATAACATATATGTACCTTAAACTAAACATAGATAGGACACATTAGTGTGCATATAGTAATTAGATAGGTACTGCATCCGTTAGAATAAGGTAACACTCTACATAAAATGTTTACTGACCAGTGAAAGATTACTACGGATCAGTCAGAGTTATGACGTCCAAATGGTCACTAACAAAAATTGAGACGAGACGAGACTCTCGGTCAGTCGAGATTTCTCGCGAATCTGAGATTTCTCGAGATTCCGAGACTTTTTTGAGATTTCGAGATTACTTGAGATCTCGAGATTTCTCAAGATTCCGAGATTTCCTGAAATCTCGAGGTTACTTGAGATCCCGAGATTTCTCGAGATTCCGGAACTTCTTGAGATCTTAATATTTTTTTAGATTCCGACATTTCTAGAAATCCTAAGATTTTTAAAAATACCGAGATTACTCAAATCCCAAAATTCATTTACTATTTGAAATTTCCCGGAGAATATTCAAAATATGAAACTTAAGGAAAATATCGGAGACAATCTTTCAGTTAGGAACTATTACGTCTCTTAACGTAATCTTTAGATACGCATCGAGCTTTACACCCACGCTTGATCCATACAAATTAAAATCGAACTCGGCATTTTGAAATCGATGACCGATTTCCTAAATGCTGAGTTAAACCAAAATGTTAAACCAAATTGTAATAAATTTTCTTTTATTTAATGTGTTTTGCTAGTTGAACTTTTAAATTTAACACATTAATTTCACCTCTTTTTCGAGAAATTTCAATATATCAAGAAATCTCGCGATCTCGAGAAATCTCGACCGACTGAGAATCTCGTCTCGTCTCGAAAAATGACTTCTCGTCTCGTCTCGAAAATTCGAGATCTCGCACATGCCTAATTAGCATACACCAAGCTCTTTTTAGTCTTATGATTTCGTTGGTGACAGTCCTGGTGACACTATTATAGGACTTTGTGGGTTGACTTAACCTGTTATAGTACATATTACGTAGACGCTGACTCTAATTTTGTTTTTTTAGGAGTCCGAAATCTACCAGAAGTGCATCCGGCCACCGCCAAATCGCACAGTATTGGAGAGCGAATCACCGCCCCCCTACCGTTCCAGCTCCGCCGGCGTGTTGGCGTCGTCGTCGTCCTCGTCGTCGAGCGGCAGCGACTGGTCGGCCGGCTCGGCGCCCCTGGTGGTCCGGTGCCACTCGATGTCATCCACCACGTCCAAGCCGACGTCCGCCTCCGGCTCCCACCCCCACCACCACCACCACCACCACCAGCATGCCGCCGCCGCCGGCCAAAAGACTGATTTTTTACAAAGGACTGTTAAGATATTCACCGGCAAGAAGGCGCAGCCGCCCCACCAGCCGCCCCCGGCGCCCACGCTGCCCGTGGTCATCGTGCCGACGGCGGCGGCGGCGGCGGCGACGTCGAGGACGCGGCGGGCGGCGGACCAGGCCCGCCCCAAGCCGCCTCCGGCCGTCTGACCACACGTCCCCGCTTAGCTGACGTTAAATATTGTGAATTGATAATTCTAAAACAGATTCCATAACTCATTAAATTATATATGCACGGGTACGGGGCGTTTTCGAATTTCGCGTACGAATTAACGGGGCCCTACTCCTCGGGCCGTTCCAAGAAAAGGAGTTCAAATGAACTGGACGTCGACAGGTTTGATTCGTGCCAATTTCCGCCTCAGTTTCGAACCGTTGTATTTCAAAGAATCATTGACGACTATCTGCAGAAAGGGACCAACCCACATGGTAGTCAAACTAAGAAAACAGTGGCCAAAGTTTAGAACAATTCAAAAATTTCTAATCAATTTTAGGCATATTGTAGACTTGTGTAGTTCCAAAGACTAACCTATTTTATCCAGTTGTGAAGATTTGTTCAACTAATATACAATGGAAAACCACTTTAGATACTTTACACATTCATAGCCTGAAGATCTTTGACTATGCGGGTTGGGGGTTGGTTCCTTAATGTAAAAATCGATCGATTGATAGAATTTGGTATATATGGCTGCGACGGGGTTGGGAGTTAATATCCTTATTTTCCTTAGGGAATATTATACGGTACAGACTATACACATTGAATGCAAAACATCGGAAATTTTTGCTAGCAGCAACCTTGATGTCAGAATGGATCCGGAATATCTAGAGATGGATTACTGTTCTCTCTGTGTTAGTGTTAGTATTAATGTTGATGGATATCTTACGTTATTAAAAATGTTAGAAAACTGGAAAATGCTATGTTTGAATTACCCCCAAAATGGGAGGAGATTATAGTTAGTTGAAAGCACGAAACAAATTACAGTGCGCATGGACATAAACTTGCGTGTGATTAGTAGACGTTAGTGAGGATGTTAAAAATCCAAAAAATCTTTGGAATCATCTAACATTAACATAACATAACGTATGTAATTGTGGACAGATGATTAAAATTTAACATTACCATTAACATTAACACTGCCATTGACGACATTGGATGTCCTGCTTTTTAATGGAGATTTTCCATTTTATCCACTTTTATTGATGTTAGCTCTTGAAGGAAGATAAACACAAGTAATGGAACCAATTGGACTAGTTTTCACAACATACTTGTTAGGCCAGTATCAAATGAATAAGTTTTTATCGAAATTGATCTAAATCAGGATGGATTAAGATATAAATTATCGTTCAACCTTGATGTACATTGGCAACACGATGAACAATTTAATAGTATCAAAATTAATATCCATATCTATCCAAAGGAATTTCATATTTTTTTCGTCTTCCTTTTTTTTGATAGCTTGTCATGTTATGATGTATGGTTGACAGTGTTTATGAAAAGTGAATGTTTTAAACAATAAAAAATGTTATTAATTGGTTCACCCTTTAGAAAGTTGTTATGATTTAGATCAATTATATTGAGAACTTCTGAATATTGTCTGAGGAAGCTTCCAGCGAGAACTGAGTCAATTGTTATCTTTATTTTGGTTTATATGTAAAGAGATAAAATCAGAAGTACAACAAAATGTTATGAAATATGTCTGAACATGTGATAGGACGTCCAATGACCCATGCCCAGATCTTGTGCATCTATTCTGACCGCAAGATTATCACTACCAAATATTTTTGCCGTTTTGCATCGTTTCCTTGTTCATCCTGTGTACCATGTACTTTTTAATAGTCCCTAAATTATTTTGAGTAAGACAAATTGGAAGAAAATAAATTTTTTATTGTTGCCAAACCCATCGAAATTATACTTTGAAGACAAGGGTCCAAAACTGGGCCTAAAAATTGCACGAGTCGAACCTATCGAGCAGTTTAGATACATATCCGGAAATGCCTTACAACAGAGCTTCCTGCTCTGAAAAATCACTACGTTATGCAAGATCTGTTCACACTTCCAGAGATGTTTCGAGTTAGAACTGTTTTCCTTACACCCCGAGAGCCGCCTTGATTGCATTTTTTTACGCTCCCTTAGGAAACGCCCCGTATACGTGGGGCTGACTGGTCCAAAAGGATACTCGCGCGGTGTTTTTTTTGGAACGTGTTTTCGCCATCGACTCTAAGGACGTTTAGCCTTTTATCAGATATATTATAAATATTATTTATCAGTGACAACGGACACTTTTTTAATGTGGTTTACATGTGTATTATAACTTGAGAAGAGACTAAAACCGTAATCCTAGGACGATGTGGGATATCCTGAATTTTGCGGTGCCAAATAGTAGGAAGAAATATTTGTGTACTGTGTACATGGTTCTGTAAATACCGTGCAACAGTTTCAAATCCATATCAGAATCGTTATTTTTAGATACTTCTTTTTTTGTACACATTTCCAGTATTTAGTTCCTATGATGTTGCCAGTTTCTGAAGCTTTTCGATCGAGAATGGAGTAGCTGTAGTTAAAACTAACCTTTTTTTATGTATTGAATCGATATCTTTGGAATATTGCTAGAGTATCGTGCATTACTAGGAGAGCACGATAACGTGTGCTCGTATTTACTAAATAATAAATAATTTTATGGCCTTACAAAGATTTTGACAATTGAAACAATACAAGCAACTTGACGACGTAGCACCCGATCGTTTTTTTTCTCCAGTAATTACACAAAAATAAGGAACTGTCCTTGTTCATTTAATGGGTTTTTGTCCTAACATTTCTGTAAGAATTGAATTATATTTATTGTTTAGTAAATGATGGCCAGGTTGTAAACCAAATTTGGATAGTTGGTACTAAGAGATGCTACTAGATGGCACAATAGCTTGTTATCTGAATCAGACTCTTTTTTGGCTTTTTCACCAAATTGGCTTCAGGCAAAATAGCATACACATAGCTACGTTTCTTCCTTGATTGAATCATGTATAAGCTGATTGCATGATTTATTCGCCTTACTCACCTTTTAATTGTGCTGCCATTTAGTAGCATTTTAAAAATGTTTGCTGGCATGGTTTGTGTCTAAACTGAGTATATAAAATTTATATTCATCATTTTTTTAAATCTTATCTTCAATTAATTTGAAGTAGTATTACTTGAAAATCTTACAGACCCCATAGATATTATTTTAAATGAATATAATACTGTAAAATTAACAATTTTGTACCATCAGTTTTGTCACAAATTACTGGCCGAAACTGATCACTAAAAATTAAATTGCACACTCAAAAAAAAACTAATTTTGAATAAAAAGATATCAAGAATCGAAACGGGTTTCCCAGTATTGATATAAGTAAATAAGTATAATATATATTTTTTATGTGAGCCTTAGAAAACTCGATATTTCCAACCAATTTCCATGCTTATATTTTTTAATTTTTTTTGCCGAGTTTTGTACAATTTTGTAACATATCCAGAGCCGTATCGTTGTACTCTACACTCTATGCTTCTGTTCGATATGAATTTCAAAAAGTTGCACCGTATGCGTCGATATTGTGAAATCAAAACTTATTTGGCAGTGTACCGCGCTCGCTACGATGATATTCCAGCAACAACAACAACAAAAAATTAAACAATTGACAGTAGAACATTGTTTTGTTTTTAAATATTGTTTATTGAAGAAGAAAAATACAAAATGGGATATTAAGTGCAAAACGAAATGCAAGATGGAAGACTTGAACAAAGGACTTTTCCTTTTAAGCTAAAAAAGTGTTCATCTGTTAGTCAAACCGTCGTCAAACTAGTTCCAACTAATCATCACTTCTGTCTGTCTCTGCGTGCACTCCAAAAAAATACATCGTACTTTTATGATTTAATTTTGTTCTTTGAAGAGTCTTGACATTCCTTTTAATAATTCCATTTCAAGATTCATATAAATATATAATTTAATTACACATTTTTTTGCTTTTGTTTCATTGTAAAACCAGAAAAACGGAAACTATGGATCAGAATTGGCCGCCTACTGAGATTACTTGAAGCAATTACTGGCCGGATACAATTGTTAAAACGTACACTGAAAGACATATTCGTTTATTTATATACGGGGATTTATTTGTCAAATCAACTACCCTCTGTCCAAAACTTGAAGCTACGAAAAAAATTACGGTTTAGCTTATTTTGTAGCTATTTCTGAGCTGTGGCATTTTTGACAAATCCAAAATGGCGAGTTCAAAATGGCCATCATATGTTGAAATAACTATATGCGGAAACGAAACACAGAAACAAGGTAGAATGACCTTATTGAATCAACGAAATGAGTATATCTTGTATGTATTTTAATGCACTGAAACCAACTCTGGTACTGAAATCGCTCCATGAATGAAATACATGCATAGCTACAAAATATGCCAAACCGCAAATTTTTTGGTAGCTCCAAATTTAGCTCCAGAATTTACTGAATATACTTTTGAAATTAAATATATATAAAGTGTTAATTCCAAAAAATGTCGATTTATTATTGAATTGGTTTTTTTTTTTCACCAAATTGCACATTTTGTGTTGTGGGAAAGCAAACAGGGGAAAAAATTAATCTTTGATCACCGAACGGAAAACCGGAGAATTCACGGATCGTTATTTAAATTCTACGGTCAGTTAAAAATATAACGAGGTTCCTAATTTTAGCGGGATTATGTAATACCAACGAAGTTTTTATTTTTGTAGTCAATTATCTGCAACATATAAGTTGCAAAGTTTGTTTAGTCTGCCCTGCTTGTTTTTGCACCAACAGAAAGGGTAATTTTCACATTATCGACTTTCGATAAAAAAAAAAAACACGTAAACACGTTTAATTGATGTTTTATGGCCAGATAAAAAAAATGTTTAATATTTTCCGTTTTGTCCGCATATTCTGGGTGCAGCCTTAATCTTTGATTTTGTTATTTTGTTCCGATTTATAAACAAAAATAAAATTAATCTGATTTGGACGCAATAATGTTTGCCGAAGAATTTATTTCTATAAATTGAAAACTTTCAAAATCAAGAATTTACTCCATAAATTCTTAATTTTTCTATTTATAAAACGACCAGTTACTGTTATTTAATAAAAAATGGTACTATTTTTAGGAGTGCACCCTTATGGACTATCTAGCAAATGTTAAATTATATAATTAATTATATTACAAAAAAAAATATTATATGGTAGACAGAACCGTATTTATAGTGTAACATAAGCATTATTGTGATGATACGGTGCTTGGGATCATACTATGTGCATATAACTGCAAACCTACTTCTCTTTTGTATAGTAAAAACGAAAAAGCAGATATTGTAGAGAGTTTATTTTTTATATTTATTAGGATTAGTTTATTATTTATTTTGGAGATGTGACCCAAAAAGACGTGTTCTTTTAGTTTTATTTACGACTTAATGGCGACTAGTCGCGTTTGAGTAGAGCTAAAACTCGATATTTGAGCATGGGATTCACAGAGTTCATCGAAGATGTCAAATTTCAACCCATACAATTGGCACAGATGATTTTCCACTGCTGATGAGGACATCTTTGAAAATGTTTGTAAATCATACAAATTCTTGTATAAGAACTTTAATATGAACAAAATTTAATATTAGATTGCCTTTTTTTATATGAAGTTTTTTCTCCATGTTTTTGAAAACATTACTTTGAAACAAGTTTTCCATTTGGGCAATAGAATAGAGTCTTTAGCAATGGGAAAACTTTAGATACTTCAATAATATTCAATACTGAAATGCCCCTTGAAGCATCTCAGGAAGATTCTTTTTGTCAACATTGATTGATTGCCAAAGAATGGACGCAAGTTTTTGTCCATTTCGATTACTTTATTGATGTTTATGGTCCCTGTGATGAACCAGAACCTTTATTTGAAATCATAATTTTCTGAGTTTAATGATACCAAATAAGAGATTTTAAACACTCAAACATTTTTTTAATTTATATATGCCATCACAATTCATTTTTACTCCAGTGATCCTAGTGACCTTAGAAAATCCTTAGAAACAAAATACTATAATAATTTGACAGAAGAGATCAAGCCATTTATTTGGTCACAGCCACCTTATAATAAAATTAATAAGTTGTAAAATGTAAATCTAAAAATGATAACTGAATTGTATCCGTTATATAAGTAAGGTAGAATTTGTGAAATGCAAAAAGTAATGGTACTGATAGCATCCATAATAGTTGTCCTTTTGGATAGTGTGGTTGTCCTTTTTTAACCGATACTGGTTTGTTGTCTATTTGTCAGTCTACCATCTGTCGAATTTTTCTAGGGTCACTAGGGTTACTAGAGTGAAATCAATGGTCATGGCACACTTAATTTGAATTTTAAAAAATGTTTTAAATTATATTTTTGTCGCATTTGATAATCGTAAGTTGGTGGAAATCTAGTTATACCTATACATGTCGTTTATAAAACATGACTTATGTTTTTCAAAAAACTGTCCCGATATTTTGAGAAATTAATCAAGTGGCCAGTTACACATTTTGAGACGCGTATTTCTTGATCTCATTATTCTGACAAAGTTTGTGTATTTTCTTTGGCATTTAACAAATAATAACAGTAACTTAACAAAATATCACCATCTTCAGAGTTACTTCTTATGCAGTCAAAACGTTTGGCTTCGAAAGTTTTCTGCCTGAAAAAATAGATTGCGTCCCATGCTGCAGTGCTGAATCACACATTCCTCAAATTATGCTAGTCACCTCCCTTCTCGGTTCCCATGTAATATATTTATTTTTTTATTTATAAGGTGCAATTCTACATGAAATGTATTAAATTCGTATTTTCGATGTTATTTATTATTTCTAAGTCAAAAAAAGAAGTGTAACGAAGGGAAACCAGTCATTTGTTTAACAAATTGTACGTTACTATTTATTTCTGTCGTTTCTTGTGTCTATTCACACACTTTTTCAGTGTAAATAGGATTTTTTATCAAATAGACCGCTCTTTTTGTCTTGTTTCGTTGATAATTCCTAATTTATTTTGAAAATTTAGATCTGGTTAGGGTCTATTTTATAAATAATCTTTTTTTGTGTTCTTACTCATTTGGCTAGTAAATAGTTTTTTTTGCATATATGCATGAGTCCCAAGCCGAAAAAAAGTCTTCATAACAACAAGAAAAATGTGATTAAATTTTATTATTATAATAAATAACAAATTAATGAAACTGTTTTTTGTATTAGTGAATTATTAAAACAACTTAAATTGTACATTTTGTTTTTGTTTTATTCTATGAATATAGTTTTCTTTTTTGTTTAGAGGGACATCATATGTAATAATGTGATTTACTTATAAGTAAAAATCATACATAAGAGAATAAATCACTTTCATTTACTTTGTTTTTATTATCTCGAGGGCAGTAGATGAAACAAAGGAAAACAGACGTCGTAAAGTGAAAAACAAGATGAAAACATAATCTAATAATAAAAGGCGAAGCAAAGCAATAAGATATTAACGTCGTCAGTAGTTACCATATTTCCTAGACAGGCCAGAGGCCAAATTAAAATAAAAAAAAAAAAATATTTAAAAAAATATGAGCAATAGTGGTAGTGGTTTTGTAAAGACAAACTACAAGAAGGCAAGACAAGGTTGGACAAAATGAAAAATAATGAAATTCCTATTTTCTGAAGTACTAAACAGAGAAACTGATAAGCAGATTTCTTCAAATCAACTTGAAATCTTGACGTTTTGACAACAATATTTTTCTCAAAAAAAAAACTCAATTTTAATAAGTTCATGTGACGTATATTTTCCCTCTGAATTGAAAACCGATCGTGATGTGCCTAGTGAGGATATTTTGACTTATTAAGGGATCATTTCACTTTACCCACCCGAAAAATAAGCAATTTTTGAGAATTTTTTTATACGGCCTCTATATTAGATATGGACATACATTTTTGAAGGCTTTATAAAAGCACTCTTAAATTATATAACTTTTTTTGTTCATTTAACATTTTAAATAAATTAATAATTAAGTTATCAGCAAAGTAAAAAAAAAATTGATGTTGACTATTTGAAGAATTACCTGAAACACAAAAGTCAAATTGATTTAGCTTCAGTATAACTGTAGCTATAGCCCGAACTATTATTATTAATATTTATACAAAATTAACAAAATGGCGGCTGTTTTCAACAAAAGTTTTCGAAAAAAAGAGGTTTTTTGGTGATTTTTGGTTACATACAAATATTGAAGAAAGAAATTTTGAATAATTCTATTAACTAGTTGGCACACACAAAGAAGTAAAATTAATAGATCGGCAAGTAATTTCTAGAAAAATCCCCCCCAAAAGTGCCGGAACCGCAAACCGTTCAGCAAAAGTTTTTGTTGCTGAAAATCATAAAAAAAACATACAGTTAATCACCATATAAAATGCCTTCAGCCTTTTCATGTCGTTCTCCATTTTAAAAACGATTTAAAAGATTATATTTTTATGTTGACAGTGTAATATGATCCCTTAAGAATTTTCCTTATATCGCATGGGATAAAAATGAATATTACGTGTACAACACGAGGAAGTCAAAAGGTAGCCCAGACTGGAAATGTAAAAAAATTCACTGTGGATAGGAAATATGCAACTTTCCATGCACGGCGCAATATTGGTTGCATATATATGTACCACGATTGGAAAAATATTCGATTGGATCAAAATTACGAGTTGTATGTTTATTTTCTTTTACTTATTCAAAATTGCTATTCCCATGTCCAATTTTAGCACAATTTTGAAGCGGAATCTAATATACGAGGTGTGTAAATTAAATAATGAGAGTGATTTTTTTATTTTTTTTATTCGAATAGAATTACAATTCAATATTGTGTCCTTCAAAATAACTTTCTTGGGAAGCCACACAGGCTGGAGACGGTTCTTCCATTCCTCATAGCAGTGCTGGAACACAATACTCGAATAGCCTTCAGTTGGTCGGTTACAGCCGTTTGAATGTTCTCTATGGTCTCAAAATGACGTCCCTTGAGTGTGGTATTTCAATTTCGAAAGGAAAAAAAGCCACAAGGACTTAAGTCAGGCGAATAAGGAGGTTGACGAGCCACAGGAATGTTTTTACTGACCAAAAAACTCATTTACTGAAATGGCTGCGTGACAAGGCGCATTGTCGTGATGCAATATCCAATCGAAAGTATTGATTACTGTTTGGCCCAGAGGTGCAAACTCTTTGTGGACAATTCCCTGGCTATCAAAAAAGCAAATCAGCATGGATTTGATCTTCGACTCTCTCATTTTTGCTTTTTTTGGGTCATGGAGAGCTTGAAGTGTGCCATTGCATGCTTTGACGGTTGGCTTCCGGGCCGTACTCAAACATCCAAGTTTCATCACCAGTAATGACACGTTCCATAAAATGGAGATCAATTTCAATCGATTCCAAGAAGTCAAGAAACCTTTCTCTCCTCATGGCCTTTTGTTCCCGCGAAAGGTTTTTTGAAACTATTTTTGCGTAGATTTTTCTTATCCCCAATTCGTTAGTCAAAATCTGATGAACAGCGGTGCGGGTCAACCTTAACCCCCCCCCCCCCCTTTTTCCCCCCCCCCCCCACCCCGTATTCCTCGACTTTTCATCGGTTCTTGAAGATGAAGGCCTTCCGCTGCGTGGTTCATCTTCAATCGACTCTCTTCCTTCTGAGAATGCCTCAAACCACCGAAAAACCTTGGCTCTTGAAAAAACACTGTTTCCGTAAACTTGTTGGAGTTTTGCAAACGTATCCGTTGCGCTGTGTCCAAATTTGAAGCAAAACCTGATAGCACACCGTTGCTCAAAATTAATGTCACTCATTTTTAAAACGCACTAGAAAAAAAACAGTCACAAAGAACAAATAAATTACTCTAACAAGTTCAAACTTGTACTGAAGGTGTATTACATGTTAACCTACCGCCTTTCGAAGTCCCGCATCCGCAGTGTTGCTAGATCAGGCGCTACGTTGCCAGTCTCATTACTTAATTTACGCACCTCGTATCATTGAGGTACAAGGTTAACAGTGTAATATTTCATTTCATCTCCCTTAAAATACTATAAAAGTGAGTGACAATATGAGTTATTGTCATACCTGATTTAAACCCTTTCATGGTGTGGCAAAAAATAAGGTGGAAATAGAAAAAATATTGTTTGCTATGTAACTTCCACAAAATTTACATTGTAAATTTTACAAACTGAAACTTTGAACACATACAGAACTGATACAGTTACTTAATTTACAAGACCACTGAAAACTACAGTTGTTTCAAAAATTGTAAACATATTTTTTACCTCATAATAAATATTAAGTGTCTTCGACCTGACCTTTATATTTAGCAGTCTCATACGTAAAATTTTGCAGTTTACCTAACATATTTATCTTGTTTACACCAAAACACAGATTAGAAAAAAATGTTGGAACATTAAACCCCACGCTTGCCAAGTATTTTTGTGTTAAAATATTGCAAGATCACTTCCTAAATATATATCCTATTTTTTTTTTCGATGATTTCAACAAAAAATTACTTAACAGAAACGAATTATTTTTAAGCTTCTTAATAGATGAGCATGTACAAAACACGTTTAAAAATTAGGAGATAGATTTTATTAACGAAATGCTCTTAAAAATGGTTTTCCATTTGGATATTTCGATGAAAGTTCCAAGAATGGAATACGGGTATACTTACCGACATATATATATGTATATATACAGGCTCGTCCGGTGTTGACTTTTGAATATTACCAGCAAAAAATTATATGTGCAAGAGAAGGTCATCAACCCCGCCTTTTTCGGCGGATTTTTACAGCAGCCATTTTGTAAGTTAGTTAGCAATGTGGGTGGGGCTTTAGAGGCGTAGCATATACGCAGAAACGTTTTGTCGTTTAAATATGTAGAAAGCCTTATCTTGTATAAGGAATGATTTATTGCTTTGAAGAAAAACGTGCCCAGGATTAAAAATACAATTCAATACAATTACCAATACAATTTGTAAACTTTGAGTACTTTTTGCGGAGTAATTATAGGGTGAGTATTATTATTATTATTATTATATTATTCATAACGTATATCTGTAGCTGAGAGGTAAACAGTCGTAACTCCAACTTTTGCCTTAATCTTATGGAGTTAAGATCATCTTTAAACTACACTCGTTTTTGTTATTGTGGCAAAAATACTAAGTCACGTATTCTTGATTGCCAATATTTTTAGGTTAGAAAATGTAGTATCTCCATTTATCTCAAATTTTAAAATCCATTAGCGTTTCCACTTGTTTTGCTCATTACTGAAAATGTTCTTTTATGGACATACGATTGTTTACCCCCTCAGCTACAGATGTAGGTTTGGAGCACGTTGACTTTGAGATAGTAGAGAAGGAAATAGGCCACGCCTTAAATTGCCAGTGACGGGTGCAATTATGGCCAATGATACAACACCGACAGCTAGACAAAAACATTTAGGGGTGGAGCATATGCGCAGAAACGCTTTGTCGTATAGAGATGTATAATTTCCAACCCTGTGTATTATATACTATGTATATTTATTTTTCTAAAACATCTGTTTTTACCGACAACAGAGTTGAGTTTTTTTCCAGAAACATAGGTATAATACTACTTCAAAGCATTTGCTAATCCATGTTATTTTCTCGTGCGTGGTATAGAAAGAACATGATTTAAATCAACATGTACACAATTTCATTGAACTAGCTCAGGAAATCCCAATTCATAACCGCCTCGTTTGTTTCTGTCATTCCTTTGCACCCGTTATTATCCGTTGACGATGATGAAGCTGTTACCGCTGCCAGTTAAATATATATACTTAGCAGCTGTTTTCGGCTTCCTACAAAGTTTCTAATTTTCTAATTTGTAATGATTATTGTTTGATATACTTGGCAGTTTTACGTTGATTTGTGTCGAGACAGCATTTATCTTAAGAAACGAGATTAAGTTTTGTAATATGTATATAGCATACAATTTCCAACAATCTAATACTATGTATTAGATCGTTGGAAATTTTTTGTGTGATTTGGGTGGGGATAATAGAACAAAGTTCAATCAATGATGTATTTCCCATTTTGATCGATGGTCTTTTGTCATCTTTCTGGGAGCTGCATGATTCCGCGCTCGTAGAAGGACCGCTCTTTTCCAGCGAAGAACTGGGTGATATGCTCTTTGATGGCCTCATCAGAATCGAACGATCTACCATTCAAGTCGTTCTTCAAGGAACGAAACAAATGATAATCTGATGGGGCAGATGGTAATCTGAAGGCCCGGTGAGTAAGGAGGACGAGGCAAGACTTCCCATCCAAGCTGCGGCAACTTTTGGCGAGTCACCAAACTTGTATAGGGACTCGCGTTGTCGTGGTAAAACATTACGCCTTTGCGATTGATGAGTTCTGGCCGCTTCTCCGCAAGAGATGTATCCAAATCATCCAGTTGGCGACAGTACACGTCGGAATCGATCGTCTGGTTCCGCGGTAGGAGCTCGAAAAACACCACGCCCTTATATGTAATCCCAAATCCCACCATATTGACATCATACCTTTTCTCTGGTGAAGATCAGCTTTGCATTGTGTTTTGGCTCGCTCAGTTCCACTGCTCCACGATCGCTTACTTCAAATATTGTTGTCCATTTTTAATCGTCTGTTACCAGGCGCTTCAAAAACGGATCGATTTTGTTGCGCTTGAGGTGAGTTACGGCGATATTTATGCGATTGGTGAGATGAATTTCTTTGAGTTCATGAGGAACCCATACATATAGAGCTTACTGATGAATCCCAGTTTCCTAAGATGGTCGTGAACGGTGGAATGATGAAGGTTTAGTGTCTCCGAAATGTCGCGAGTGGCCGAATCTGGGTCTGCTTCGATCAGTGCCTTTATTTGTTCGTCAGAAGCCTCCATGAGCCTTCCGGAGCGAGGAGCATCAAAGTCACCAACACGGAATTTGGTGAACTATCTCTGGCACTGTCGCTCTTGCAGGGAATTGTTACCGTAAAGTTAAAGCAATTTTTCACAGGCCTGCCTTACGTTCTTCCCTTTGCCGAAATAAAACAGCAAATGAGAATATACATATATAAGAAAACGCATAGTTTAATTTTCCATTTTCAACTTGATGTAATAACCAACTGACGCGACCAAATCGATTACTTTTATTTCTTAAATGAACGTTGAACTGTCAGCTATCAAATGGTATAGCACTCGAGCCGTTCGTGATGAATGACATTTCTCATGTAAAAATACATGTAGTGCCATCTATTGCAAAAATATATCATGACTTTTCCGACAACCTAGTAGTTAGCGGTTTAAATGTCACTTATCACGTCTGCATTTCTTTGAAGGTCATTTGAAGATCAATTTTGTTTGTTTTACATGGAAACCTATATTTTTTAGTGCATCCTAATGTTGAACAAAAAATTCAAACTTTGTGTGAAACATTTTCTGCTGTTACTTCAGTTCTCTAAACAATTGGCATACGACTCACTATGAAAACTTGCCTTTCTTTGCAGGAAACTTTGGAAAATAAATGACTGACTGACAACGAAACACGAATTTAACAATTGAAATATCGAATCAACCATAAGCTGATTTTCAACCATTTGTTTATTTTCTAAAGCAAACCAAATACGTTGATTGATGTTACCCCCTGTTCAAAGAAAAATTACAAATAATTTTAAAAAATATCTATATTTTGTTGTAAACAGTTCGTCCATTTTGCGTTCTCATTTACCTCCTTTTAAGGTAGGTACCAAACAAACGAGCAAAGTAAAAACAAAGGCAGCTACGCCAGAAACCAATGAGCTTCAGTATGGTATGAGACCAAATGTAAGATTAGTTATCATTTGTAAATCTACGAAATTGCGAAAATAAAATAATTTTTATGGGACTGAAAAAATGGGAAGCATTCAGTTTCCACATTTTTTTGTTTATATGTTTTGCCAGGGTTGTCATAACACAACGATTTCATCGCGCAGACTTCGAATGATAGATGCTGGTAAATATTATTCTATTTCGATATCCATCTGCCTTAAAAATAATAAAATACGGACGGCGTTTGAATAAAAATTATTCCTGTAGAGTGACGAAACCAACAGGATCTTGTTGGATCCATTCACTCTCACCAAAGTAATCTATACAATAATTTGTTATCTGATTGTTATCGTATATATTCAAATTTATATGAGGTGTTTCATTACGTTGTTGCTAATTCTGAAGTTGATGAAATTTGATGTATAATATTTTTTATTAGCTGTGAAGTAACAAGTGTAGATGAGTACCTTCAAATTTTACATATTTATTTCAATTTCAATATAAATTTTAGCCCGCGAATTACTATTTGGAGAATATTTTTGACTCTTTATTACTTTGTATATAAACTAAATATTTTTTGTGATCGAGTTCCCTTCCTGCCTCTGTTTGAAGTTGCCTGTGTAAACAGTTTACTCTACTGTTGGTTGATACTGATGGGTTACTGACGTCGATAATCTTTTATGATAGCCAATAACATAAATCTGGATATTATAAAAAAAAATAATTTTACACTTAGGCAGCATTATTCATGGATAACATTTTATTCATATTAACTAATTAAGGGGTTATACTGGCCAGTAAATTGCTTCCCATTTTTTTTCTGATGTGTAAACTATCTAAGAATTGTATTAAAACATCATTTTGGGGTTTTGCAGTGGCAGCTGGTGATAATGGGCACAGGGGCACGTGCCCAGCCCAAATTTCAATAGAAAATATTTCTTTTGTGCTAATTTACTATAAATTACGGTTACAATAATATCATTTAATTGTATCAATTAATTGTATACGACAAACATATTCTAATTCTATTCCTTTTATACCACAAATAATGATTTTTATCACATATATATGACTATCGATCGAGCACCGAGCCACCGTACTCTGAATTTCTGGAATTTCGCGCGCGTGGGCGCACAGTTTCCCAGCCCTCGTTTTTAATCGGGCTTTTTCGGTGACTGGTAAAGTTTGGCGACGATTGCACGATTGCAGACAGAACAGACGTCGTTAAATCGTTTGAAAATCAGCTAAACGGGTCACGCTTGTTGAGTGACCTTTTTAGTGTTATTGTTTATTTTCTTCGCTGAGAAGTGTGTTTTTACTGTTTTTGATTGTGAAACGTTTCAAAATGAATTCGGTCGACTTTTTATTGACTAATAAAGATATTACATACGAGATCCGAACAGAAATTAAACCTTAATTAATTAAGGTTGATACCCGATTTGATTATTTCCTAAACAGACGTAGGAAAATCGCGAAATTATTCACGAAATTTGAATAGTAGTGTCTACGACAGATTTAAGTGGGTATGTGGGTGTCCTAAAAGAAACAAACTGTTTTGTTTTATTTGTTTAGTGATCGGTGGCAACCGAAGTGCATGGACTCAAGAAGGGGTGAGTGATTACAGTTTTATTGGTAGTTTTCGTCGGTAAAAATTAGTTATACTTTCTGGAAATATATACAGATGACGTTATTCAATCGTAGGGAAACTAATAAGATGCTACAATAACCGTATTATTTATATGATTAAATATTTTATGTTTTCAAATTTAAAAGCGTTTTTCTCGAAACTGTGTTTTCAAATTGGCATACTTGGCGTAACTAGCTCAGTTTTTATCCGATAGACTTGAAATTTTAATTGTAGCTTATTATATACATTATCTATGGAAGTACACAAGATTTTTGTGAATAATAGATAATTAGATTTGCAATAAACAATATAAAGTCGATTTTTTAAGAAAAAAATCGACGTCAATTGGAAAAAAAATTGATGTCAGTTTACAAATACCCAAAGAAAAATTAAAATTTTGAGTACTTCCAAAGAAAAACTAATGCAGAATAAGACAAAAAATATATTTCTAAATGGTCTACGAAGACTGCTACAGTGTACGCCGATTTCCTCGTCCAGTAACTTGAAAATTAAAGTAAAAAATACTTTTGTAAATATTATTTTAATATTCATAAAATCAAGCGTGAAAATTTCATTTTGATCCATTATATAGTTTCGAAAAAAAAATCCCAAAAAAGCTTCATTTTTCAGTGCGCTGGAACCCCTTGAATAATAATTAAAAACGAAAATTTTAAATATTAATTATTGCTTTTAAAATTACTAGCTTGCTGATGAAAAGGTTTTCATCAATCAAAAGAATACGTGTTTTACTAAATATGAATGACACTGTACCTAAGGGTGACCAGAATGCTGCAACTTGCAACTTTTGTTCTACCTGTATTCATTCTAAGTGCTGCAAAAGCAATCTTTTTTTGAGGAAAACCATTTTTTTTTCTAATTAGTAACGTGGTAAGACATGAGAATCGGGTATGCAGAACCCAGACTCAAATTTCATGTTGACCGGTGATTATAGACCCTTTATATATTTTTTAATTTTAACGCGTCTGGTCAGCGCATTTCCAAAATGAAGGCGCGAGCGCGATACAGCTCGCCGTGTGTTTTTAAAATAGTGCGCCGCGAGACACCGAAATAGATGCATTCCGATTTTTATGAACAATAAATTGTGCGAGTTATATGTACACAACAATCCGACGCGATGCACTTAATGTCTCTTAGACAACACCGAGGATCCGTTGTGTAGTTATTAACGTTATGATTTATCTTGCCAAGACACGCACGCGAAATCGTTGCCCATTGAGCCGCTTTGTGAGCCAACATTATTTATTGCAATGATTTATCTAAATTTGTCTCCCCCATTACCCGCTTGTAGTGCGGATTAGTCTGTGATTACAATTTAGCCTCCTGAAACGGTTTACGATTATCGGCTTCATTAAGTATGCGCGAAGAAGATGCAGTGGTTAAGATCGGTGTTAAGTTGCTGAAACATTGCCAATAGAGTTTACACATCGGTGATGAACAAAAAACTATATCATTTATGCAACAGTATTGTATTGATAATGATTTGGCTTTAAATACCTTAGAGACTGACCTTATTTTGTTTTCGAAAAAAAAAAAATAACGAAAATCTGCTTGTCCGTGTTAATGGTCGGAGTATTAAACAAAATGAATACGTAAAATTCTTGGGACTGATAATTGACTGCAGGTTATCTTGGAGAAACTGCTGCTTTTGTATTTGGCAATAATGAACATTTGTTAGCTTGGATGTATTAAAAACTTATTACTTCGGTTGTGTTCAGTCAAGACTAAGCTACTGTATACTGTGTTGGGACAATGGTCCTAATATAAATGACCTTTTTTATCACAGAAGAAAATAATAAGACCTTTAGCTGTTTCACTGTATGCCAGCGCAAGATCACGAACCTGTGTATATCTGGCCATGTGAAATAACTCGACTGCAATTATGCCTTGCTATTATTACGTTAATAACACTTGTCTCCTTCTAACCATATCGGAAGATAACGGTCAAAGTCCATCCTCACGTTAGCAATAATAATTAATGGGATTCATGAAATATTAATGTTTAATTCATTATTACAAAAGAATAATCTATCAGAGCAATTATGTATTACATTACTTGCATTAAAACAGGAGTCATGGTGAGTAGCAAGTTTATCATGCAAACGTTTAGGGAATCGAAACAAAAATGGAAAAAACCATGCATTCAAAAATTGAAAGAATACACGTCTTCTGTGGAACGTATTTTATGACTTAATCGAAATATTTTATAGAAAAAAATATATTAGTTCTAAAAAGGTTGAGATAGACACCAAATTAATTTGGAAAATAAACTACGTATCATTCAACAATTTTCAAAATACTTTGTTTCCATTTTTAGTCTATGCGTTTGCTTTACATAACCTTTAATTTTAGATCAGGTAACTGCCGGAAAGGCGATGTAAACGATGTAACTGCATATTGTCTTAGTTATCTGACCTACAATATTCATTTGCAACAGAACTGTCATTCATAAAACAAAATTTTGGAAATAATAATGAACCTATTCGTGGCTCAAACATTTCTACATACTAATTAGTATCAATCCACCGAATTTATTACGGTAATTTGGACCGCGTAGCAACTGCTTCACAGCAGATAATGGTAACATTAGTTTGATGGAGTTGCAAGGTATGTGGTGCATGATGCCAGATATTTTAGTCATTCATACGCTCGAAATACTAGTAGAATATTTCTAAAACGTGGTCTCAATATTTATTTGAACAAAAAAAAATTTCATATTATGTACCTTTACCTATAAATATTAGTGGTGCATGTAAAATACTAAAGTACTGAAAAAAGCTGCCTCTACTAAATAATTTACATCCTTTTGTATCATTTACAAAGCTGTTTTTATAATTTGACCGCTTATTTTCGTATTATTTATTAACTTATTTTGATCTCACCTTCGGAAAGCATCTTAAATTCCCTTAATGAATAGATGACGCTAGAACTCTGGCATCGGCCGTTGAATTTATTAATATTTCAGAACGTGTGACCACGTAATCCACTTCATTAAACCTTTATTTACTTATATATTTACAAAATTGTTCTGTAATAAATATTATCTCGCATCTAGCGAAGCCTTTTAAAAATGATTTACGGAGACAACCAGTTAAATGGTCAAAATAATTTCGGGCTATTAGCTAGTTTATTTTTATCGTGCGAATTTATTTTGATCCAATACTCTGTGATATAATCTAAACACAAATCGTAGTTTTTAAATCATAGTTTTAATTTAAACTAGCGACCCGCCCCGGCTTCGCCCGGTTTACGACATCACATTAGAAACCTCTAAAATTATCAGCGTTTCTCTACTATATTATGCATGTATTATACATATAAACCTTCCTATTGAATCACTCTATCTATTAAAAAAAAACCGCATCAAAATCCGTTACGTAGTTTTAAAGATCTAAGCATACATAGGTAGTAGATAGATAAATAGATAGATATGGACAGACAGCGGGAAGCGACTTTGTTTTAAACTAAGTTTTGATAAAGTAAGTTTTAGTTTAAATCAAAGTTGTTCAAAAGTAATTTCAAAGTAAAATCAAATATGTTCTTAAACAATACATAGTAGGAGGTCAACAATAACTTAGTGCTTACTTAGTTGCAAAAAGGGAATGACACAGGGTTGAGTCTCGGGAATGATCCTTGTGGTACCCCATTAGTGATTGCTTCAGGACCAAGTAAATGATTATTGTAATAATTTGTTTTTATTAGAAGTATTGAGTGAGGATTATATTAAGAGACTTTTTCTAATAAAGTACAAAGAAAAATATGAAAAAACAAGTTTTTGCAATTCATTGGTTTTTAGTTTTTTTTTTTTTTTTCGTTTTTTTTTTTTAGTTCACATCATTTAAGAGTATGCGTAATCTATTTATATTAATCATGGTCAATGTCACTGGTTTACAAAATATTATCTTTTTACGGAATCTTGTATAAACAGGGTCTTAATTTTCGGCACATTTGCGGGGTAACTCAGTTGTCTTTAAAGATAGAGAATTGCAGTGTGCATAGGTCCTCCTATTTTTTTGTGAAACTAAAGATGCACTAAACAGAATTTTCATTTCCTTTTAGTTTTTGAGATACAGGATGAAACTGAAAATTTCCATTTTCGGATACCCCCTTTAACTCATTCTTCTTTTATCTTATTGGAATTATAAACAAGGACTTCCATACATTTTTTATGTAGAATCCAGTGGCGTAGTTCTTGTCTCCGATCGTCCTTGTTCTCAGAATACGTTTTTTTTTAACGGAGCACCCTGTATATTTTTATTTGGTTGAAGATAATACCTTAATTAATATAAATAAAAAGTACATGTGGCATATCTACATTATAACGATAAAACTTACATTCAAGGAGTTAAAATTATACAGTAGTTAAAAAATTAGGTTATGTCAATAACTTTGATATTTGACAGCTTGCAAAATTTTTGACATTATAGCGTAAAATTTTACACAAAAAAAATCCACTTGTAGAGTACAAGTGGATATTTTTGTGGAATTTTCTAGCTCAAATAATAACATTTCTACAGATATTTAAAAATGGGAAAAAATAATACGAACGCAGTGTACAGGATGTTCCGATTTAACGCATCACTGCTAATATTTTGGGTTACTTTTGAATTTAGATACTAAAGAAAATTGAAAAGCTAACATTATGTTACAAGAAGGTTCAAGAAGACGAAATGTCTTCTTGAATCTGTACTAAATTGAAATCTCTACTAAAATTCGACTTAATTTTCCAAAACTATGTTTTTTTTGGAGTATTTTTTTAATAACACCTTGTATAATAATCACGAGGCCAGGTTCAGATTCCTTGGAGAATTCTTCATAACTTCAGCGATTGAATCTAATAACCCAAAATAACCCAAAATATCGGCAGTCATATTAAATCGGTGTCATGTTAAATTGGAACACCCTGTACCTTAGGTATTTAAGTACGCATTTTGAGGTTTTTTTATAGAAAAGTTTATTTCTGGTCTTCTATTACGGATGCCTACCTCAGTTTACGCCACTGTCCCTTAACACAGCCCTATCGCGACTGTTTACATATATACACTTATCACTTCCTAGCAGATACCACTCAATGCTCAAGGTTACTCCAAGATTTCAGTGCAAACGCATTATTTACAGAGAACGATTATTAAACAATTAAATAAAGTTTTAATTATATCTGTCAACTCATCGCGTCTATCTAAAATATTGCCATTGCCTATATTAATACACCTATTTTTTTAAAACACACCATAATATTTATACAGAAATTACCGCGGACAGAAATAAGATTTGGACACTCGAAATAACTCTGTTTTTGACGGTTTGACGTAATTCGACTAAAGTTAGCAGGGGAAATGTAAAAATAAATACTGTCCCCCTATTTTTTTTCACATATCATAAAAATAACCATTACGGTGGGCAACATCAATGTGCCAGTTGCCAACTTTGAGAGTCATTTATTTCCGGCCCATTGAGCGCAAAATTATCATCACGCTAGGGGTAACGAACAAAATTTTTGTTCTGACTTTGCTACAACTTTCAATTTTCTCCAAGGCAATGCCTCTTTCTTAGAAAGGGGTAACAGATTCAACATTTCCAGGAAGCATCCTGGAATACACTACATTTCAAAAGAAACTGTCACTAAGTGCTACTTAACTCCTCCCTTAATTCCTATCATGTTGACGTCACCATGTCGCCGAATGTTACATAAGTCACTATATAAATGGTACTAGTTTTTTTTGTTTTGTTGGATTAGGTCCAGGAATAAATAACAACTATTCGATTTTTGCCAACGTTTCGGAGCTTTATTTCTCCTTCATCAGGGCTCACTACAATTTTATACAGAAGTAGATATAAGATATAGATTTTGAAAAATTACATATTACTACAGAAAAGCAACTTGTAACTTTTACTTACATCAATGCTGTTATTGTTGTCATGTAAGGTGGTACGTTACAAACATTGGCGGTACTGTCTATATACATATATAGTAAATGTACAAAGATAAAAACAAAACACTATTAACAGGACAATACACTTTAAAAATTACTAGAGTAATGAAGGTTTTTGAAAGAATCTAACCTGTCGTACGCATATCACATTTGTGTTAGGGAGTGGGAAGCCGTATTATTAATGGATTTGAGACAATGAAAATATTATGTTTTGAAATTATTGTTCTTTTCTAGAATGTTGTAATAAACTGAATTTAAGTCGTCAATGTCACTACGTTTATTAACGCTATTTTTATTCATTTTTATTTCTACCATTTCTAAAAGTAATCGTTTTTTAAGGTTTGGTTCTGTTCCTAATATTTTACAGTTTTCAAAGTTGAATTTGTGTTCTGGATTGTTGATTATGTGTTCCACTAGTGCTGTATGTGTCTTTTTTTCTTCTTTATTTAGTGTTCTTATGTCATATTCATGTTCTTTTATTCTATCTTTTAAATATATTTTTAAATTCCTTTTAATTCCCCCACATATATAAATGGTACTGTTAGTACTGCAATCAAATTAAATTGAGGTAACACTTCAAATTCAGGAATCAACTGATCACCTTTTTGTTTTAGCAGTTGTAATAGCATACCTCCATTACTTCATTTTTTTACAATTCTGTTGTTATCAACATTCCACGCCATATTCATATCTCTTTTATTATTTTTTTAACAGCCTTGGAGTTTTCACATCTTCACTGAACTTCAAATTGTATAACACTGCACATATTGTCATCAAATACTATCATAAAAATAACATGCAAATTGGTACTAACTACAAACATTGTAACGGTTGTAAATTGGTCTATATGGAAACAAGCGTAGTCACTATCAAGCGTCCATGAGCTTGAAAACATAATATGCTAACGCTATTTTAGAATTACTGATTGAAAATGCATCTGACTAAAGTCCAATCGTTTAGTCTGTTGGTTTAAGTACAATTTATTTTGTCAATTTCGTACGCAAAATGATTCATACAGATGAAGTGAATAACACCTGTACAGATGACCAGTCATTAAACTGTCAACAAATCCTAAATGACTAGGACTCGCATCATCTATCGCTTCTCTTATTCCAGACTGTACCAATTTTTATATTTTCCGTTTACATCATATATTTTTCGTCACATGCACGTCATAAACTATTTTTGCTTTCTGTATCTTATTGTATTCATTTTCTGTTATTTATGGAGCTACAAACTGTTGGATATTTAGAGACTCGTCGATGGATTTACAAGCTTGACCTTCATTCGTGATACATAATAGATGTCTAGGCTCTGTGTGAGATTTTGAATTTATTTCTGTCTCCTGTTGTTTTCGCGCAGATTTGTCCAATTAAATATTAACAGTTTACATAATATTGTCACATAAGTCATCAGCATTGGTTGATGGATATGGTAGATATAGAAACACAATGGACCAAATAGTTTAACATATTCTGACTGGAAAATGCAATCTATAGGAAATCCAAGAACCAACAAGAAACTATCAGTATAGTATTAGTTGACCAATAAATTATATTTCTTATCATGTTTGTAAAATTATAGCAATGTAAGATGAATCAAAAGTTTGACTTTCATTGTTAGCCTCTTCTTTTCTCGATCCGTACTAAAACTGTTGGTCATTTTATATTTTCATTATCTTCACTAACATGTTTGTTGAACTTTTATAATGATGTTAAGAACAGTTTACATAATTTTGTCACATAAATCATCAGTATTGGTCGATGGATATGGAAGATATAAAAGCAGTCACAATGGACCAAATAGTTTAACATTTTTGACCGGAAAATGTAATCTACAGGAAGTCCAACAACCAAAAAGAAACTATGAATATATCAGTAGTTGACCAATAAATTCTATTTCTTATTATGTTTGTAAAATGATAGCAATGAAAGTTGAATCAAAGGTTCTGCTTCCATCGCCGTTAGCTGCTATTTTCTCGACTCATACCAAAAGCGTTAGTCATCTTGTATTTTTATTTACACGCATGTTTGTTGTTTCGTCATCTCCAACACATAACGCTTATGCAACGATTATCACATCCCTCGTTATCTTAAGATTAGTATCGTTCCCAACATTTACAACATCTTGTATCTCTTCCGTAAAATTCGTCGACGTAAACACCTACTTAACTTATAATTTATTATTAATAGCGGCGTAATACCTGTTTCGTTGTGTATTCTTTCGCGCGTTTAGAGCATCCAAGCCAACCGCAAAGTGCTCCACAAATATTATCATTACGGCAGCTCGCAACCAAGATAAACACGGGAGTGATACCTTGATCCCGCCGACATGACAAAGCGTTGAAAGGTAGATCGCAGGCGGCACCGCATTATCCACCCAGATCTAAAAGTAACTCTGAATCGGGAACGCATGTTTCGTATTTGAGGGCGCTTATAGTTCGACCAACACATCGTGACAAGTACGTCATACCTAGAGACGAAGGCATCGCCTACTTTAATTACCAACACCTCAAAACATCAGTCCTACAAAGGCCGCAATTTGTACCTGCCAAGATCGATTGCCGATTGACTAAGGGGCATTAGGTCATGTGTTATGTAAATGATAAATCCGTCCAGACGATTTTAGGAGTGACAGATTTAGCGTTCGTTACTTGGCGTTGTTTTTTGAAGAATAGTGGGGATGCTACTGAAAAATAGTGAGATTTCATACTGCAGAAATCGTCCAGTTGAAGATCTGCTTTGTATTTAAAAAACATTCTACATAATGTTTTTCGTCAATGTCGATTTTGAAGACGAAGAAATATTGCTGCAGTGCCACTGTTGTAGCACTCAAGAAGAAAATAGACCTACAAGAATAATAGACAGAGAAGATAAGGTATGGAACTGATAATGTTTCAGTATGAACATAGCAATAATTCCTTGGTTCAAAATTATAGGAACAATTCCTCTCAACAATCGGCATCGTGATAATTGATTAATAGATACCCTTCATCCCAGTAATCCCATCACACCAATCTCATTTTCGTTTGTGAGTTTATACAAGTCAGTGATTAATTGAAGGTCGGAGTAGAAGAAGCTTGTATTTTGAGGATGGAATTAGGATGGTTATCAGAACAAACTAACTCAATTTTGATATACATCCGAAACCATTTATATGGTCAAAAGTACATTAACTGCGTTCTGGAACCAATCCTAGAAATTCGTTTGTAGGTTTGTGGAGGTCATTGACGAGTTAAATAATAGATACCACTCTTCAGCGAAATAATACCTGCCCTCTCACGCATCAGTTGTACTGATTCCTGAAACATTTTCCGTGCATATACGTTGATAGAACTGGTACTATGAGTATGAAAATTAGTCACGGTAAATTAGGATACGTATGTACTACTAGTACTAGAATTGTGGAGGTCATTGACGAACTGGAGGTTGAAGGGAAAGAAATCTGTGTTTAGAGTTTGCGGTAGGCCGTGAGATCGCACTTACCAGAGGATAGAGGGGAATGAGGAATGAATCGGAACAAGTTTGATATGTTTTCTAGACCATTCGAATGATTGAACCAGTCAAAAATGCCACGCCTCAGCGAAATAATACCAGTCCTCTTATCGCATCAGTTGCACTGATTCCTGGAGCATTTTCCGCGAGCACAATCATCGACTGAGTTGGTACAATCATTATGAGAAATAGTCACGGCATAGTCGAAGAAGGTACTCGTCGATCGAGTCCATAAATCAGACTGGCTTAGGACGGATATGGAAGGCGTCGATGTGTTGTGGCATAGCACGTGGCGGCCTGTGTGCAAGCGTACACGTTGGTGCGTACGCCTGCGCTCGCACCCGACCTGAACCGGCGACCTTTCCGCGACGCGACTCCCACACACCGCCGCCGCCGTCACTGCGCGAGGCAAGTGCATCGGTTCAGTCCGACGTCGACCAAAGCGGTGCGACGGGTGTTCCACACGGGCCCTTTGCCGACACGCCGAAGTTCGCGCGACCAGTTTCAGTGAGATTTTTAGTTTTTACGTTGGGTTGTGTTTGCTTTTCTTTTGTGTTGTTTTTTTTTTATTTTTTATTTTTGTCCGTCGGGGAATTCACGTAAGTAGAAAGTCCTAATCTTATACAGGGTGTCACGTAAATTACGTCCGCATTTGAAAAGATTCTTGAAATTAACTGTTATATTTGAGAGTACACAATCTTTCAAGTAACATTTAAAAAATATATATTTTTCAGATACTGGTGGTGTCAGAACATTTCATTGTAAACCTTCATATATTAGTTTTAGCAATTATTTCTCTTATCTTTATACTTCGATCGTCATCTGCAACGTCATCACATTTGATTTCCTTTAACAATTGTACACGTTAGATCATACAGCTTAATACTTAGATGTCAATAAAGCTAAGCGGATATTGATACCTCATAAAACACGACCAAAGGTTTCACCTTATCTCCAACTATTTGAAATACATTCTAACATAATTTTTCGCTTAAATATTAAAAGCTCTCTCTGTTCCCAGAACTTCTGATATCGTTTCAAACATCAGAAATATTAGACCAATCGCGTTTACCTTGTTAACTCGTTCCGTTTACTACAGAACTGAGGTGGATTACTATTCCTGACGGTTGGAAACCACGGCATAGTCGACAAACTGGTTCTGGATCAGACAAACTGGTTCTGGGAACAGAACTTGCTAACTGCAAATCTAATATTACCCACTCTGTCGTGAAAATGTTGTACTTCAATCGATCGATTTATTGATCTATTTAATGTCACTTATTGATGTTGAAGAGTTTTATATCGTTTGTTATTGTAGTAGTTTTATGTTAAGTTGTATTTTATTAAAATAAAAAGGTTTAGTTGTAAAATTAATCCACTACAAAAATGATTCCGGGGAAATCCAAGCATATACCGGTAATTTTCAGTGTGATTAATATAAACATTGTATGTTATTCCCAGTTGTATTGACACAAAAACGTATATCAGACGAAAAAATGGTAACATTTCAATTCAGAAATGTCTCTTCCCTTCGTGATTTACAAGTGAACGGTATATTATATACAAGGCTTTTCGAATGATAAAAAAAAATGGTGTTATCAGCTGCGTTGACACAAAAACGTAAATCAGACGAAATATAGTAATTTTTTTTAGTCATGCCTTGTTTTTCAAAAACCTTTCGTCCACAGCTCAAGTAATGAAATATTAAATTCATAAATCTCTTTCCTTCGTGATTTACAAATGAAGGGTATATCCTATATAGGGTGCCTCCAATTTCGAGTTATCCAAAAAACTAGGTTATCTGTTTAGTAAACCTGGATTTTCAGGCCAACACCCTTTAGCATCGAGACTGGTATTGTTTGGAATAATTATTATTTTAGTCGAAATATCGCCTTCTGCTTAGCATAGTGATAAATAATCGATTGTTCTGTGTACATATTAATAAAATCAGCTAGGTATGACCGAGTTTGATTGTGTTTCTGAATATTGAGTAACGTTTATACCATTAATTCGTCCTTGGTAAATTAGCGACTATTATGTTACTGCATCTCTTTCAAGTACTTTATATATTCTTCTTCTAAATTATCTTCAATGTTAATCCGGTTTTCCTTAGATTTAAGGAAAATATTTGTGTTAATATTTTTTACAGAAAATACCTATAAACGAATGCAATAAATATGTCGATAGTGATATGAGAATAAGCATGCTGAACGCCATATTGTAGCAATTGCACCATGTAGGTATTTCTTGAAGTTATGATCTACTGTATTCTAAGTAACGATGTACTTTAAAGCTGATGAATTAATGATGAGTTACATTTTGCGTTCATCGTATTTCCACATTATTATGTTATTCCGTAAAATTTTAAAAACCAATGAAATCCAGTCCTATATTTCTTCCTGTCTATGTAATTAAGTTGTCAAACGAAGCCTGTCGTTTGTCTGCATGGCATTCATCAAGTCATTTTCTAGATCGTCTTCCTGTGTCGTCATTATTAACAGCTAATTAATGCATAGTTTTCTCAGACTATACAAACTGAAATCTGTCACAAAAATAGTCAACCGTAAAAAAACAAAATAACGCACAGAAAAACATCATTCTTTTTTCATTAAATTGATACTGAAGAATTCATGCTGTTATTTATCCACAACATCTCTAAATTAGGAATATTTGAATTTTGATTATCGGAATGATAATGAAACATAAAATTTGAAATTATTGGATTATCTTAACACGTTAAACGTGGTTTGTAATTAAACGATTATATAATTTTTATTAAAAAATAAATATATTGAATGTCAAAAAATGCTAGTACATTTCTTTACCTTTTCCAGTATTTCGAAATACTTGGATTTGTAACAGCACAGGTTTGTAAAAGCATATAAATCCCTGAATGGTTTTTTTCGAGAATAAGAATTAACGAATGATGAATTGCTCACTGATAAAGCTAAAAGGAACAGAAAATACCAACTTAGAAACTTGTAGAAAAATCAACAGCAAAATACTTGTACCAAGCGGATACGATAAAAGATAAGATTGTCACACATTTGAACTGCTCCTTGGAAATTGTCGTTCGTTTTTTACGATAGACGTATTTAAATGTTCCATTCTTCGAAAAGTTGTAAACAAATACAATACACGTTAAAGAGAAAGTGAATTTATGGTGGTTCCACAGAAGTCCAGTACTCTTACACGTGTATAGTTTCTGTGGTTCTTTGTTCGCTTTATATTTAAAACGCAAACTGGACAAAGTGACTCCGACTTATTTATTTCTCTCATTATTCCTTCATTAGCAAGTTGAAATGCTGCTCAAGAGCGTAGGACACGTCTTTCTTTGCAAATAAATCTTCTCTTAATTCTTAATGATGCCGATATAATATTCAGTGACATCATTGATACCGAGTAAAGTCATACTCTTTGGGTTCTATCATACATATTTAACGGTTCCAGCTTTGATCTCAGGTTAATATTTCATAAATATAGGCGTTGTTTTACATATATTACAAATAAAGAATAATATACATATGTATATATGTACTTATTTTATCCTTAAAAACAATGGATATAAAAGTTACCATAAAGGAAGTGTATTTAACTGTTGTGAAAGATGAAAGAGTTTTCAACTTTCAGTTTCATTTCATCTTTTCAATATTTCAAATAGATACTTTTCGAGATATTCAACTTTTCTGACCACTTACATAGACAAATTTGGTTGCCCTAAAATTACATTGCAATCCTAATATTTTAATTTTTACGAAAGAACTTTTTTTAAGAGATACTTTACCACTCTAGAAATTATAAAAATGTTTACATGAGCCCTGAAATTCGTACTGCCGTTTTGGTAAGATAATATTAGAAATTGTTTTTAGATTTTTGATATTTTGTTCCAAGTCTGACAATACACCCAAACAAGCAGCTTCAAAATTAGTGTTCTATTACAAAAACTGGAATAACAATGGGGAAGTCACCTTCATGCAACTACGTATAATTAGATATCATAAAAATTTCCACTCCAGGATCATGAAAAGTGTGAATATGCACTTACTAATTCCATGCATTAGTCATCTAACAGTTTATATTGTACATGGCAACAGATTACTATTTATTTTTCAATCTAAATTTCATGTTTGCATTAGACGCGACTATGCTCGTTTAAAGTGTTTGTACAAAAGAAACAGTCTAACATCGCTGCCAGTAATCCTTCTTAATAAGTTACTGCCGCCGCAACAGGAAGAGGCCATTAATTTTCTCTTTTTAAAATTAGCATTTCGACTAGGAAGTCTTCCTCTCAAAATAATTATTCCTTACAGTTTCCAACGTGTAACACGATAATTTAATAATGTATCCAATCAACTGTAGATTTATTCAATCCTTCAATCCAATTTGATCCCTCGTTCAATGAAATTTTGACGTCGATTTGAATTTGATGATGAGAAAAAATAGTCACAACATTCATCAAGTCAAAAATAAACTGTTAACAGGAGAGAGAATAACCAGTTTATACCTGCAAAAAATTTATCGAAGTTCAAAAGAAAAGGTGAGAACAAAATAAGGTCTAGTAGTAGAACAGTGACTATGAGTCTGTGGCAGTGTGGGCTGAAACAACCAGCTGTCGGTTTGCTAAGAAATCTATTCAACACCCAACCGAGTATGTCATAAAGACATTTAGGAAGGCTAAATGAGGCTAAATGAAACACCCCTTTGAAGAGGACGTTAAACGGGAAGGGGAGACAGTTTTCTTTGCGATTATTCAGCTGTCTCGTCAATGAGGGATTCCATATTAGGAGAGCGGTCCCTATCCATAGCCATATTGAGGGAGCTTCGCCATCATGGGTAACAACACCATATTTTTCGAAAAAAATTAGGTAATTGGGGTAGATGCACAAGGTGTCCTGTGGGGCTTAGTGTTGTGACTCTCTCAATAATATGTTAGTCTATGTTAGTAGTAGTTATATTAGTATAATATAATAGTCTATGGCAGAGAAAACATGTCAATTCCGTTTGGAGGAAGGGGAGACTCCAGTTCATGTGCTGTCAGTGAGAAAACCGAAATTTCTTGGAAAATCCAAAGACTAGCGATACGAAAGAATCCCTACCAACACTGTGGATTCTTGTAAAGACATCCAAGCTCGATAAAGGATCTGAATCGATGAAGGTGATATAACAGATACCTAAGAGATCGCGGTGCCATCTAGAACATTCCATCTAGACCAGCTCCTAAATCTTCAATCTAATCTGATCTAGATATAACACAATACTGTCTTCTTTCACTCTTTTAATTACCTGAACTTATAAGTATTCCTATTTTTGAACTAAAATGGAAATTCCTTAGTACTTTTTACCAATAATTGTTAAAGTAAATTATTACGCAATATAACTGAAATGAACAATATAATCAATTCTATTAATAAAATGACAAATAACCATCATAATTACATACCATTTTCTTAATCAATTCTTGCTTTTATTAAACGCCATAGTAGCTCCTAGCGATTACATGACTCCATAGTGTGCCGTAAATTACTAATAGTTAACATCTATATCGTCATGTGTATTTGTTTAATAAAATATTTTAGATACATATTTCTTATTGGAATAATCAAGTAGGTGCATCATGATTAAAAATATCTTGATGTATGTATTCGATGAGCAATGTGCATATATGCTTGTTGAAAATAACATCTTTATCTTCACTGCGTAAATATTTATAGTGCTGTAACTAAACTGTAGTCATTAACGTGGTCGAAATGCAGTTATTAATACGAATTGAAATTGCAGATATAGATATATAGGGTGTACAACTGTTTTTGTATAACTCGAGAGGATGCTTATTTCGAATTCAAATCAAAAAGTGGCCAACTTCTATTTAATAAGAAAAATCAGTTTGAAATTATAAAAAAATATCGTTTGGGTAGTGTAGCTAAAAATGCAAATACATTTCGACTTTTTTGCTGAAGAATAATGTCCTTTTATTTATTTTTTCTATAAGATCGATATCTGCAGTGAAATAAAATACAAAAGTTAAAATGAGATGAAATACTGAAACAAACAGAAATTGTCTCTCCTTATAAATAAACATAATATATATAACTTTCCTTATACATAAGCGATTGTAAGTGTTGTAAGAACGTATGGGTTGATAAGATAATAAGTGTTATCAGAAAACCTGCCTTTCAAAACAAGAATTCGGCCTAATATTAGACCTAATAGACCTTTCGTGAACTAAGAGTGTTAAGTAATATATTTTCAGACAGGGTAAATGCTTAATTGTTCGTTAAAAAAAAACACTGGAAATTTGTTGTAGAATTTAATTCAGTAAAAGAATTTCATTACACGATAACCATCTAGTAAGTTTTGTTTGTATAGTATAAACATAACTACGAGGTTGCTATGATCGTCATTGCTATAAAAAGGTACATAAAATACAATTAATTCCATGTCGTTTCATATGGGCTGATAAAATAGACATTTTGATTTGTGTTCATGTACTCACGTAAAATAATCATTTCAGATATCAATAGTGTGTACACAGAGCAGTTGAGGTATAATTCTAGCGAAGGAAATGTAGATAGTACTATAAAAGTCAGTTTCGAGAAACCTACAATTATTACTACCATCATTTTTAATGGTTTCTAATATTTTGAAAATTTTATCTCTATCTTTGAACAATCCAGAATAGCCACATGTTGCTAATGACACCATCTCACCATCTGGTTGCTTTATGATGGAGCACCAGCACCAGACGCAGTTTTTCTTTTGATTAGAAGACGAGGTTTTCTGGATTGGCCAACTAGATCACCAGATTTAACCCCAGTGGACTGGTAGTGCAAGTGTTAGTTTTTGTGAAATATTTACAAGTCTGTAATTATTGAATTCATTGCCATTTAGGTGTAACCAAATCCCATCAATCTATTTCGTGACACTCTTATCTATGTTACAGTGTCGTGTTGACAGTTCCGCTGAAAATCCGCTAGAAAAATAGATTGTATCGCGAGTTGTAAAGATAACGGCAATTTATTATTTCTTCTGGGAACAAAAAGTCATTTTGCAATTCCATTGTAGCCCCAAAAATTACCTCGCTCCGTATTTTTCGATGAGACGCTGTTTTCGTTTCGATATCGGCGGAAATAATCTTAATATTGATATATCAACGGACCCGGTCCATGTTGAACGCAAATGGGGCGTGCATAGGCAAGAAGTGACTGGCCGACGGCCAAAAAATTGTGTGCCGTTCTGTCGATTTAATATCTGAGGCAATTATGCGAGATCGTCGGTAACAGTTTCCTCATCATAACGAAGTTATTTATAGAGGTCGATAATTATATCAAATGTCAATGGATGTTTATATGTAGGTGGTCCAATGGATGGAGCAAAAAAAGGCTTGAGCTTGAAATAGGACGATATGCCCAAAAACTCCTTGTGACAGATTTGATCCATCTAGACTTTCCAGAATAGCAAGCCCTTAACGAGTATATCCTTAGAGTAGTAAAGACTAAATTTAGAGGTCGGTAATTATATCAAATGTCAGTATACGAGGTGTATAAATTAAGTAATAATATTTTTTTTTTAATTTTTTATTGGAATAGAATTCCAATTCAGTGTTGTCTCCTTCAAAATAACTTCCTTGGGAAGCCACCAGCAGTGCTGGAACTCGTATACTGGAATAACCTTCAGTTGGTCGGTTACAGCCGTTAGAATGTTTTCTATGGTCCCAAAATTACGTACCTTGAGGTGATTTTTCAATCTCAGGAAGAGAAAAAAGTTGCAAGGACTCAAGTCGAATGCGAATAAGGTGGCTGAGGAGCCACAAGAATGTTTTTATTGGCTAAAAACTCTTTTACTGAAATGTCTGTGTGACAAGGCGAATTGTCTTGATCCATCCATTTGTTCTTGATGTTTGGTCTCACACGCATGATCCTTTTTCAAGAACCTCTGTGTAAAACTGTTGATTTACTGTTTGGCCTGGGGGCACAAACTGTTTATAGACAACTCCTTGGCTATCAAAAAAGCAAATCAGCATGCATTTGATCTTCGACTTGCTCATTCTTGCTTGGAGAGCTTGAAGTGTGTCATTGAAGCGTACCTTTGGCGCTTGGTTTCTGGGTCGTACTCCAACACCCAAGTCTCATCACTAGTAATGACACGTTACATAAAATGGGAATATGTAATTTTCAATCGATTCCAAAAAGTCAAGACACCTTTCTCTCCAGATGTCCTCTTGTTCCTGCGAGGTTTTTTGGAACCATTTTTGAGCAGATTCTGCTCATCCACAATTTGTTAGTCAAAATCTGATGAACAGTGGTGTGATTCAAATTTAACTCTTCCCCGATCATTCTTGTCTTCAACCGACGATCTGAACGCACAAGATCCCGTACTCTATCGACATTTTCATCGGTTCTTGAAGATGAAGGCCTTCCGCTACGTAGTCCATCTTCAATCGACTCTCTTTCTTCTGAGAATGCCTTAAGCCACCGAAAATTCTGGGTTCTTAAAAAAACGTCTCCGTAGGCGTGTTGAAATTTTGTAAAAGTATCCGTTGCGCTGTGTTCAAGGCTGAAGTAAAACCTGATAGCACACCGTTGCTCAAAATTAACGTCACTCATTTTTAAAACGCACTAGAAAAAAAAACGGTTTACAAAAACAGTCACAAAGAACAAACAAATGACTCTAACAAGTTCACACTTGTACTGAAGGTGCATTACATGTGAAACCTACCGCCCTTCCAAGTCCCGTCTCCACAGTTTTGCTACATCGGGCGCTACGTTACCAGTCTCATTACTTAATTTACACACCTCGTATGTTTATATGTAGTTATTGAGTTATTGTAGTATTTTTATATGTAGTTATTAAGTGTGCAGAAGATCTTCGCAAAACCGTTTATATACCTTTAGGTTCAAAGTTGTTAAACAGCTGTTCAAGTGTTAAACAGGTCAATGGTTATGTCAAATGCCAATTAATGTTTGTATGGAATCCAATAACCGGAGCAAAAAATGGTTTGAGTTTGCATAAGATCCTTGCAAAACCCTTAATTTTTCTTTGATTTCATAAGACCTTTCAACAAAAATGTGATGAAAAGAGGAACTAAAGAGTACAGAATTTGTTATTCATTTCATAAATGCCTTTATTGGACGTATTCCAATCTGTAGGCACTCACTGAGTAGTAATATAATATTATATGTACATGGCGTTACATCAGTCCGTTTATCAAAGTAATAAAATAATAAAAAAGCTAATCTGTCTGCAGGCTGATAATTCATAAGATAAAAACACATATGGTATGTATTTACCAAGCCCAATTGATATTATAGAAAATAGTTAGTCTTATTTTTTTTAGTCAGAGTGTTGACATATTTAGTTTCATGAGTGAATCAGTGTTTACGTTTGCTGATCCACATCCAACAGGTTAAATCATAAGGTAACGTTAGTTAGCTTTCGATTAACTGATTTGCTCCATATCCTGTTAACAGTCTGGGTATTCCATTTTTCGGAAGATTTAAGCATGGTAAACCTTCCTCACATTCTGATATTGCACGATATATGTTTTTTTCGAGACACATTTCGATTTTCAACTCTATTTGGACTTGAGGCATCTGCCCAACTAAATTATAAACGCCTTTTCTAAGTCATTAAGTCATTACGAGGCGATCGATTTTACTAACTGAAGTGTTATTAAAATGGCAAATCATTGAACGACTTTTGTTTGCAAAGTCAACCCGATATTTTTTTTTTTTTTATAGAGATATTTTGTTCCAAAACTTTTGAAACATCCACAAAAAATTTATATTACTAGAGTTATAGGCGTACGCCTATGTCCCTCGTATGTACAATAAAGTAACTAATATAACTAACTAAAAGCAAAAAATGTGTGACGGTGTTCTTCAGCACTTTGCTAAAGACTGAAGATATATGGTGCAATTCTGATACCTGATCGGTGTTCAGCGGGAAAAAATACTTCGGAGGCCATGTGGCATTTCCGACACAAAAAATGGAGGCTACTCTTGAAGATATGTAAAATATTATCTATGCATTGAAATTCAAATTTTTGTATTTCTTATTATGGAAAATAAATGTTAACTCTGCGCTTACAATACAAACGGTCATGTTAAGGTAGCGAAAGAAAAGTAGGAAAATAGTTTATATCTACACAGTTCTAACACTAATTCACAATTTAACATGTGGGAAATATTAGTGGAATGAGAAATTCATAAGAATTGGCTGCTTGAAACTGCTTATTTCAGTGGTATATGCAAAAATAGAAAGGCGCATCCAATAGAGCGTTCTCGGGGCAATTCTAACTGTACCTGCGTCAAAGCAGGTGTTCATCCCCGATACAATAGTAAGTCCCAACCAAGGGGGGAAATTTAAATACCTGGTGTACACCTTTGAGTTTATTCACTTTGTCAGCAAATTGTAGTTTCATAGGCGTTTGTAAGTGTGACATTTTATTTATTATTAATGTGTAATACCGACTCCGACGACATAAACACCTCCAACACTCTAATCACAATGTTAGAGTCTGCCAGATGGTCGGGCGAAACATCTAAAGTCAGTGACCCACCCACCGCGCGCCGCTGAATTCCGGCACAATCGGCCAACCCTGTTTATTGCTCATATCTGGTATTTTATGAGATAATATTTCACTTTCATCCATTACATGCCTCGGGGATATTTTTTAGATTTTATTTTTTTGGATAATAAATTTATTACATTAAATGAGGTTCCCCTTTTCTGTGACATTCTTTATATACGCATAATACATTTTTAATAGAATGTAGGATATGTGAATGCAGATATAACGAAATCGTACCCGATCTAATCCCCAAGTCATAGTGATTCCCCTTTTTGAATAATACGAAGAGAGGATTTCCCTCAGAATTATTTTCCTGCCTTGAATAACATATCAGTTGAGAACGATTGTGTAATACACATAATAATATACCGATAAAAGTATGCAGTAGGATGTGCCCACAGTACATAATAATAGAACCACAGATAATTGTTTATTATGCAATATATTGTTAATTGATGTTAAATGCGTATTGTCGTGCAGTAAATATTGGTTTTTACAATAGTTGCAGTGAGGTTTCCGTCGAGTGTAAAGAAAATTGACGTTGCCAGCATGTCCAATCCTTATTTCTACATTGTATCTTATACAACATTCCACTCCATATACATTTACTGCAAAAAATTATGTTGGTCAACTACGTTCAGGTGTTAATGTTACACAATCGACCGATGCAATCCCATACATTTTCTATAGGCAACAAATCTGGCCGACTTGGAGGCCAGTTGAGTGCCACAAATTCGTGCCTTTTCAAATTTGATTAATTTTGAAGAACAGCTTGGTGCACGACCAGTTTTAACACGACTGCAGAAATACTGTTTACCAGACAAATCATACGAATAATACCTGATAATTCAATACAAACACGATTCTTCTAACGCTTATTTTGACACTTCTTTGCATTTTTACGAGGTGTGTAAATTAAGTAATGACCTGATTTTTTTATTTTCTTTTAAACGAATAAAATTACAATTCAGTATTGTCTCCTTCAAAATAACTTCCTTGGGAAGTCACACAGCGCTGGAGACGGTTTTTCTATTCTTCATAGTAGCTGGAACTTATATACTGGAATAGCCTTCAGCTGGTCAGTACAGCGTTGAGTTTCTAGGGCCCCAAAAGGAGGCCCCTTGAGGGGAACAGCAAAAAGGACAGTGTTTTTACAGGCTAAGAACTCGTTTACTGAAATGGCTGTGTGACAAGGCGCATTGTCGTGATGCAACATCTAGTTGTTCTTGATGTTTGGTCTCACACGCATGACCTTTTTCGAAGTTTTTCAAGAACCTCTCTGTAAAAGTGTTGATTTACTGTTTGACCTGGAGGCACAAACTCTTTGTGGACAAATTCCCTAGCTAACAAGTAAGCAAATCAGCATGCATTTGATCTTCAACTTACCATTTTTGCTTTTCTGAGTCTTGGAGAGCTTGAAGTGTGCCATTCCATGCTTTGGCACTTGGTTTCGGGGTCGTACTCAAACACCCAAGTCTCATCACCAGCATCGTTCCATAAAATGAGGATCATTTTTATTCGATTCCAAAAAGTCAAACACGTTCCTCTCCTGATGTCCCTTTGTTCCTGCGAAAGGTGCTTTGGAACCATTTTTGCGCAGATTTCTAGTTAGTCAAAGTCTGATGATAGAATGTGTGATTCAAATCTAACTCTTCCCCGATCATTCGTGTCGTTGACCGACGATTTGAACGCACAAGATCCCGTATTCTATCGACATTTTCATTGGTTCTTGAAGATGAAGGCCTTTCGCTATGTGGTTCATCTTCAATCTACTCTCTTCTGTGAATGCCTTAAACCATCGAAAAAACTGAGCTCTTGAAAAAACACTGTCTCCGTAGGCGTGTTGAAGTTTTGCAAAAGAATCCGTTGCGATATGTCCAAGTTTGAAGCAAAACCTGATAACACACCGTTGCTCAAAATTAATGTCACTCATTTTTAAAACGCACTAGAAAAAATCTGTTTACGAAAACAATCACAAAGAACAAACAAATGACTAACAAGTTCAAACTTGTACTGAAGGTGTTTCATTAACATTAATGACATAACAAAGTATGTACTGAAGGTGTTAATTACATGTCCGCCCCCTTCCATGTCCCATCTCCGCAGTGTTGCTAAATCGAGCCGCTACGTTGCCAGTCTCATTACGTAATTTACACACCTCATATGCCGAAACAAAAAATACACTAACGGAAAGGTTATCAATTTTTGTGATGAAGACAAACTATACAGTAAATATATTTCTGCTTAATTGAAGTCTCTATACCGGGTGTTCCATTTGTTTTTTGTTCGCCAATATATTTGATGATATCCAAATTCACGTGTAATTTTTTTTACCATTTTTAATTACGATGAAACAAAAAAGTAATTCTTATTTATAAAAGCTGAGCAGTAAGTAATTTATCTTGTATATTTGTGGTCGATGATTGCTGATTATCTGCTTTGTCGGTATAGATGTTTACAAATCTGGTTTTGTAATTTTCTACAAACGACGTTCAAACAAAGAGTGATTTGCGTGGAATATGATTCATTTGGAAACTACATATATCGCAGTCGCCATTATTCGAGTCACATCTCGGTAATTGCTCATTTGCTTTTTTAAACGCCACCGTTATCAACGAATTATCGCTGTTTGTTCTTATCTGTATAGCGAAATAAGGATGTACATATTGCACATGCATACATAGATATGTACAATATGTATGAAAATACACTCTTTGCGCTTGTATAAATATAAAACAACGGTATACGGCCAGCAACGAAATTATTCATACATTTCATATAAAATAAAAACTGATGCACGTCATCAAACGTGTGTTTAAGTTTTAGAACGCACTGATGTCAGATCGTTATAAAATTATTCAGTATTTAGAAATTATTTTGACTAGCATATGGATGGATTATTTGTGTTTTTATTGTTAAATAATTTATTTCATTAAAAATAGAAGTGATTTTAAAAACATATATTTTAAAGACATTTGGTGCATAAATACGCAAGTTCAAAAAAGGGCAGGAAAAATTGATAGTAAAAGTAAAGATTTTAAGGGAGGAAAATTAGTAGAAAAATGCATACTGAGGTTTTAAAATTTTTACAAAATATATGAATTTTAGCATGTAAGTAAATATAAAACTCAACAGTATGTGTTTAATTATGAACTAGAAATTTTATTAGTAGCAGTGCTCTATTGTGTGGCAGGGTGTTTAAAGCCTTACGTGACGTTTCAAATTCAACGGTGGGCAGTTGGATAAATACCGTGAAATGAGAATTAGCAATTTTACTAACATAGAAAGCTGCAATACAGTGTTGACTGTTGACTACATGCAACTCCCTGCTTTATCAGTTATAAAGATAAAATAGTTTTATTTGTATTTCGTATTTAAATGTGTCACGTTAATGTGACAAATCTGTTCCATTTGTTATAAACATTTATTATAATCCACTTATAAATGATTTTAATACCTAGGAGCTGTAAATTATGTTATCCACAATCATTTCATAAAGTATTTATAATACACTAATGGAAAAAATTAAAGGGTCAAACAAATTTTCCGGATTTTTAGTGATTTTTCAGAATGCTGTATCTCAGTCAAAAATGGTCTTATCGAGGTCTAAAAAAAGCATTTTGAAGCTTCAAGTTTCTAGTTTTGAAATATTTCAGCGAACAAATATTTAGAGCTCCATGTTTCGCGCAATTTTAGAAAGTAGTGTGAGAAAAAAAATTGCGAATCTTTTTGCTTTTTTTTCAAGTCCACGAGCTTGAAAAACATTTTTCTAACTTTATGGTATGGACCGGATAGCTTGTTTATTCAGCTTCAATTTGCTTTTTTTTAAATCTCGATACGGCCATTTGTTGCTGAAATATCGAACTTTAAATCAAAAAGGACCCTTTCGACTTTGATCGACGATATCTCAGCAACCAAAGGTAGCACAGAATATCTAATGGCAGTTCTGAAAACTGGAATAAACATCCTACAAGGTTCTGCAGCGATTTTTGAGGATTTTTTTATCCTTGACATGAATTTGAATAAACAGGAAAAAAATGGGTGATTTATGGTTTTTCAGAACATCAACGGCTGAAATTCAAATATTCATTAAATGACTAATGTTGCGTGTGCCTTTTACAGTTGAATATACCCCCAAAAACCATGCAAAGTTACATTACGATCTAATGAACCGTTTTCTTGTTGCAAGCGGTCAAATTTTGAAAAAATTAAAGGGTCACGTTTTTTGAACTAAAACATGTCCTAATCATGGCTAAAGTGACAAAAATTATTTTCGAGCTTTATCACAATGTTTTCCACAAATACCGTTGGAATTTACAAAAAAAAAAAACAAAAATTTTTTTTCGAAAATTGAAAAAAAATGTATTAAAGGCTTCCAAAACTTGCAAAAATTTTGATTTTCACTACCGTCGGCATTAGCACTACCTAAAGCGTACCACGTGGAGGTTGCACGATCGGATTTACGCTTCTTACACGCACTCTCTGTGTGTGTGTGTTTGTTCATGTGTGTTGATTCAAAACTAGAAACATGAAGCTTCAAAATGCTTTTTTTAGACCTCGATAAGACCATTTTTCACTGAGATACAGCATTCTGGAAAATCACTAAGAATTCGGAAAAATTTCTTGACACTAATTTTTTCCATTAGTGTATAAATATAATTTTATATTCAGTCAGTTTTCATATCTTGTAGGTTCAAAATCGAAGCAACTGCTGAAGGCACTTTTTAAAAAAGTGTTTTTTCTAACAGGCTGCACAGTACATTTCTGATTATTGTATCGTGAAAAAAAAATTGCGACAGATTTTTCGGACGTAGGAAAATAAATTTTCTACAAACCTTGACAGCATTCACAGACAATTCTTCCTCGATAATGGTGAAACAACGCGAAATGATAGTAAATCGTAAAAATATTATCTACATTTTTCTACCGTATTAGGTAGTAATAATTTTCTAGTATTGTTTATAAAAGTAATATTGCTAAGTACGTATATATAAATATCTATTGGTCTTTCAGATAAATTTTCCGGTTTTCAAAATCTCATTTCGCTAAATAAATAGTTACTGGCAATACCCAAGTTGATGTAACATTCTTAGAATCATACGAGTGAAAACAAAGTATTAACAAGTTTTATCAATTTATCTCAACCTAACATATTTACACTATCGATATTATAATGAAAACCGTATAATCTAGCATTCTAGGTATTAACTACGGCCACAAAAGTGAATAACATGTCAATATTTACATACCTCATAGCTTGATAATAAAGTTAATAAGTTGTCTACAAAAAGTGACGAGTATATAGGGTGATTCCTATATGGAGTCATATTTTTTAATCACATGTAGGAATTAAAAAAAAAATTACAAATACTAGTTTTCAATAAACTATAAAATTAAAAAAAACTACCTTATTAATTTTGAAAACAGCGTTTATGCCGGCCCTGCCTTCAATTTAAAGAAAAAGTAAGTTCGAAACACAGTAGAAAACATTTATTTAAATTTAATTTATGGTGGAACCGGGTAAATGCTACTTTTAATGCAACTTTTTTTATTTATCTTTTTTTTATTTGGAAAAAATGTTTTTTTAATAATGTATAAAAAATATGACTAAACTTAGGAATCAAACTGTATACATATAGTTATAGTTGTAGAATAAACATAACGTTTTATACCAGCGAAAGAAATTTTTAAAATCAAGTTCAACTTTCTATCACACAGGCCGACAAGATTTTAACCCAGAAACCAGAATATATTTTTCCAAAGGTTTTTTGATGCGCTGAATCCGAATCCGAGGTTCAAATCTCTCAATTAACTCTGGTTTTCCAGATATCCTAACCTAAAAAGTGTAAAAAAGCGACTTTGGCCTATATTTGAGGTTATGCAGCAATTTTTTTTCTCAAAAAAAACTATGAACAACATCTTAAAGTACATGCCTTGCCATTTTAAATGACATTGAGTTTACTGAAATATCTTTTTTTTTCGCTGCGATATTGCATTTTGAAATTTTTTATTTTGTGAGTTTCTCTATAATTGAAAACCTATTAAGGATCGCATGTACATCAAACAGTCGATTGGTTTTTTGATTAGAAAACACTGACATTGTTGAATGTTACATGAAAAAGTAAATTTCACGCGTATTCCGGACATCCTCCAAAAGTAATTGTTAAATGAATAATTCAAACCGTTCCATACTTTAGGCTCGCACTGTATAAGACTCATCTAGAACGTTTATGTGTGCTAACCGAGTCAGATAAATAACAATATACATACCAACTTAAATATACGTACATTTGTATACACGATGTGTCCTTATAAACAATCCAGTTCGGGACCACTCATTCCGTTATTTTTACTTCAAAATTTAAATAGATATAGAGCCGATATACATATCGTGTAAACGCGTCTGATTTATCCGATTTTTTCTCCGTTTCTTGTTTACTATCCGGGAATGCGTTAAAAGTGGAAACGGCTCTGCTATTTTAACTCGTCGTCGTAAAATCGATGTATATTTGGAGCTTTTCCGTGTGATTATCTATTAAAAAATGCGATTCGTCTCATGAGCTTTCTAAAAATACCCAGGGCCAAAAGGACTCATCAGGTGAGTCATTGAACCAAAACGAGGTGGAAGCGCAGTCTGTAATTAAAATAAAGAGTACTGGCTGTACGAGGTGTGTAAATTAAGTAATGAGAGATGGCAACTCTGAGGAGACGGGACTTGGAAGGACGGTAGGTTAACATGAAATGCACCTTCAGTACAAGTTTGAACTTATTAGAGTCATTTTTTTGTTCTTTGTGACTGTTTTCGTAAACCGTTTTTTTTTCTAGTGAGTTTTAAAATTGAGTGACATTTATTTTGAGCAACGGTGTGCTATCAGGTTTTGCTTCAGACTTGGACACTTTTTCAAAACTTCAACACGCCCACGGAGACAGTGTTTTTTCAAGAACCCAGGTTTTTCGGTGGTTTAAGGCATCCTCAGAATGAAGAGAGTCTATTGAAGATGAACCACGCAGCGGAAGGCCTTCATCTTCAAGAACCGATGAAAATGTCGATAGAATACGGGACCTTGTGTGTCCAGATTGTCGGTTGACGACAAGAATGATAGGGGAAATTAAATTTAAATCACACCACTGTTCATCAGATTTTGACTAACGAATTGGGGATGAGAAAAATCTGCGCAAAAAAATGAAGAAAGAATGAAATGAAGGAAATGATCCCCATTTTATGGAACGTGTCTGTTTGAGTACGGCCTGGAATGGCCAAAGCATGGAATGGCACACTTCAAGCTCTCCAAGACCCAAAAAAGAAGAATGAGCAAGTCGAAGATCAAATGCATGGTGGTTTACTTTTTTATAGCCAGGGAATTGTCTACAAAGAGTTTGTGCCAGGCCAAACAGTAAATCAACACTTTAACAGAGAGGTTCTTGAAAAACTTCGAAAAAGGGTCATACGTGTGAGACCAAACATCAAGAACAACTGGATCACGACAATGCGCCTTGTCACATAGCTATTATATTTAAGTAAAAGAGTTTTTAGCCAGTAAAAAGATTCCTGTGGCTCCTCAGTCTTCTTACTCGCCTGACTTAAGTCCTTGTGACTGTTATGAGGAATGGAAGAACCGCCTCCAGCGCTATGTGGCTTACCAAGGAAGTTATTTTGAAGGACTCAATACTGAATTGTAATTTTATTCGAATAAAAAAGAAAACTAAAAAAGTCAGTCTCATTTCTTAATTTACATGCCTCGTACAAACAGAGGAGGAAAGTTAAATCAACGCAACGGAGAAAAATATGGTGTGGCGGATTTCTAAAAAAACCTTTTTGACCCGTTGACGGAAGTCTGTTTGGTACAGAGTTTTCTGCTCGTGAAGTGGTTTACGGCCCTAGTTGTTTACAGCTTTCGAATTAATAATTCCGCTATTTTTACACCTTGTTCGTTTACAAAGCGACTACATATTTTTTGTTAATTGAACACTGAGAACTTTATTATTGATCCTCTAAACTTCAAAAGAAACAATCCCGAGTTGGCACTGGAACACGTGGTGTAAAAATAAACAGATATACCAACAGTTTTTCAACTAACACCGAAATATTATAATGCACTTTCGCTAAACCACCTAAATTTATCGCCATTACATAAATATATTTATACAAGAGGAAGCTCGAGTAATGATGCATTGGCTGATCCAATGACCAATGTCAATATGGCATCAAATTGAAATAGTCTATCAGGGAGTGTACACCGAGTTGAAGGCAGATGCACTTCTAGGAATACCTCTAGATAATTGGGTTTCAAAGATTTAAATGATAATACCAATCGAAAAGGATTGGGACCCCAAAAAAAAATGGAATCCCAATCCAAGCACAGAAAAACTGAGAAATAGACTGTTCCAAAGCAGAATAGGTAGCAGAATAGGTAGCAGAAGCAGTATAAGAATGGTTTACAAGACAATATGAAACAATACTTCAAGCTGAAGTGACCGCAATCCAGTATTGTGCTATGAAAATAATGCGATAGAGAACTGAGAGTCAGTTAATATTTTTGACAATAATAACTATGAGGCCAAAAACTTCGACGATGGGCACCGTGAAATAAAAAGCCTTCCACAAAAAAAAAAACGTCGTCAAAGTTGGCAAAGCAAAAAAAAAGACGTATTTCTATTCTTAATCTTAAGTTCATAACCTCATTGAATTGTCAAGACTGTCACATTAATTCGCCTGTATAATTATTTTTTTCACTGGTAGTATGATCATGAGCTCCATCTTGTTGAACACAACCTTCTTCCAATTCGTCGTCATACAACATTGCCATTTCTTCTGGCCTTACTCTGGATCTGCCACATCCTTTCTTTCTATTGACGCTTCCAATTCCGATACTAAATTTTCCGGAGACGGACTATTTAGGGGTTTTTTAGGTCGCAGAATTTATTTTTCAGGTATATTTGATCATATGAACCCTGGTAAGGGGGTAAAATAGAGGTTGTAGAGGGTGAAAGAGGCATATTTAAAATGGATCAGATTTGAACATTCAAAACTATTTCTTAGAGATTTTTTTTATCGTTTATTCTAGTTTCGGGTTCTATTTGATCTTATGCAACTCTTTAAGCTGATGAAATCGAGATTGCACATGGTGAAAATGCAATATTTTTAAGAGAGATTGGTTTAATAAATTCAGATTTAACTTCCAAAACTAGTTCTGCGTTTTTTTTATCGTCTATAAAAATTTTTTGTGGTCCATTTTATGAAAACCCACCAAGAAACAGTTTTGAATGTTCAAACCCGCCTTTTTTAAATATGCTATTTTCACCCTATACAACCTCTATTTCACCCCCTTACAAGGGTTCATGTGACCAAACAGACCAAAAAAAAATTATTTCTGCGACCTAAAAAGCCCCTAAACAGTCCGTCTCCGGAAAATTTAACCGGTATCCAGAATCCTGTTTTTTTTTTGTTAACAACAAACAATTTTTAAATGGTTGAAATGAATAACTGTGTCTGGAAAAACTTCATTGAAGTCCAGATGTGCAGCTCTCATCGAATATATCCAGTTTCCATTCAACTGCCATTTCTAAAATAAATTTCATCAAAGACGCATCTGTTCTTCATTAGAAATGATTTCCATTACTTATTTTACAATTGTGACAATCACTTCTCAAAAGTTTGACAGCAACAAAGTATCGTTTCGAGCTTGGATATGATCGCTATTTCCATATTTATCGTTCATAACCAGATATGATGATTTTTTTAGATAGCTCAACATAACCTAGTAAGCTGTGCCAGACAAATCCCAGGGGTATCTGATATATTATGACATGATTGCTTGTGATTGATGAGTGTCAGTTTGTTTGAAGTTAAAAAAAGTATTTTTTTTTGTCCTGAGTTGTGGGAAAATTATTGTACATAACTCGCTAAAAACAGCACTAACATAATCGTGTAAAACGTCACACTCATATATTATATGCCACATTCGATGCTCGTGATACATTTTCCTATAAGAGAAAACCCTCCTCAGATACGTTACCTTCGCAAGTAGGCCGCTTTACTTTAATATTAACTACATCCGGACCATTTTCCTAAATGCGCTCGCGTCATATGAATCGCGAGCAGGTATTTTCGGTTTTATTAGATCGGGGCAGTGCAATGGCACCCGCGTAAGTTGCCAGCGCCAGATCCAACGCGCCTTGTGGGCGGACTTCGTGCATTGGCCTTGTGCCACGCCGGATCAACCTCCATGTGAGATTTCAAGAAGCGTCCCAGAAGTGGAGCGCCGTCGGCGCGAGCCAACCCGCATTTTCCTCCGGCGCACGCCGATAATTATGTTTACGACAGGTTACAATTGTTGCTAGGATAATTTCATACCGACGACTTACATTACGAGATCCACGACGTTTCATAATTACCGCGTAGTTCATAGTTCCATTAATTACAGCGGACGATAATTCTCTACAGATGCAGAAAAGTTGTTAAGGGCATCTGACAGTTGCTAACTTTGTCGGACCTATCAGAATATGTTTACTCCCATCTAACCGCACTACTAAACAAATAAAGAGACATTGTTTATCTTTGGTTGTTTCAAGAAATTTCTTTATTAACTCAAACGCTTTTTTCAAAGGTATACAAAAAGGAAATTCCTCGGACTAAATAATTTTCTTTTGTAGGAACCTATCTCTTTTTTTCTGTTCAGAAAATCACTTGATTCAGACTTACTTTGTTCTATTAAAACTAAATTTGTTCAAATTTTCTGTGGTGATGAGATATTTTTCACGTATCTGCTTTTACAACAACTTGTTTAAATAAGACAAACGAAGACTGTTGGATTATCTTTTGAACAGTCAAAATAAGTTAACAAAAGTCACACGTAAATAAAAGATTTTTGTGATGTTCAAATTAGAAAGGTTACCACCACCCTCCTCTTCTTCATGGGTTAAGACAGTTGGACTACTTATGGTAAAGAAATAGACCACTACATTTCTTGGTCTTTTTATAAATACAACCCAGTGATTGCCATCCATTATAGCCACTCCATTCATTATAGCTATTCTTCTTTGTTTTTCATCAAATGGTAATTTTTGGTGATTAATATTATTTTACAATCTTCTTTAACAATGTATTTTTAACAGTTTTTGAAACTAGATCTTCGTAGAATTTATATTCAATTTTTTTGGCTTAACCAGTTTCGCCTTTGCAAACGTAGTTTTTCATTGGTATCAACCGCTGATTTCAGTTTCAAGTCGTACGTATACAGATCAATACAGTATACATCACTCTGGTGGAAGCATTAAAGAAATACTGAACTTGGCATTTTCTTCTAATAAGATACTTAATATTAATAGGGGAACTGATTACTCGAATATAATAAAAAATTCAATTAATCCGATAGGAATCTGGAACTAATCTGATGTTCCTTTTTTTTGAAGATTGGTTTTTTGTAAGTCTAAATAAATTTAAAGGGTATAAGTATAAGACAATATTTTAAAGAATATATATTTCAATAATTTTAAGAAAATGTTTTGGATTTTACAACCTACTTGAAATTGTAAAACAATATGTTCCAAGGTACATGATAATGTTGTACCTTGGAACTCCACCTCTTGTACCTTAATAGGATGTTAAATAAATGAGTAAAATAAGTCGAGCAATTGCACTTAGTAAATATTTAATACAGATGAAAGACTATTTTACATTTCAGGTAGACATTATATTTGGAATGAGTGAAATTTACTTCAAAAACAAATTGCTCTTCTAGTCTTTTTTGAACCGCTACATTTTTTAGGATTCGGAAGCTTTAATACTACGTCTGATTGTGCTATATCAAAGACTGTATAACTCTCATACCAAAACTTATTTGATTAATTAATTCGTTTGAGAAATTTAACCTGTAGATCAGTATCCTGCACAGTACATACAGGTATTTCTCCAATGTAATGTTCTGTGGGTCCTTTTTTCTTTAAAAATTGAACTAAAATAAAATCACCAATCTGCAAATCCCCAGCTTCAAACTTTTTCTGATCTTCAATATCTACCAGATCACTTTCTAAATCGATCATACTCATTACACAATTTAGATAGAACTTTGTCGTCATCGGAATCGCTTTCCATTAATTTTCGGGTAACTTTCTGAACTTTTTGACTATGTAGTATTGTATTGCAATTTTCTGATATGCATTTGAAAAAACGTGAAACCTCTTGTACCTTGGAACAGTTCTAAGGTACAGGAGGTAATAATGTTTCAAGGTACACGACACTACATATATGGAAAAAATGCATCACTATATTTTTAGGTTATCTTTAAAATTGAAACAAATCAAATCAAAATACTCACCAAATATACGTTTAGCTACTACACAAAACAAATTTCAAATAAATGACAAAGTATAATTGTAATAACTCGAGAATTGATTTTGAAAACTGTTACTTTTCAAAGCCAAAATATTATGCGACTCATACCTCGAAGCGCGCACAACAGATTTTCTGCTAAATCGAGTTACAGAACCCTAGCTAAAGATAGTATAACTTAATTATACTTCTAGACAATAGATGTTAGCACAAGGAAAAATATTACAGAGTGTTCCAAGGTACACTGTACTCAAGGTACAACAGTCTCCCCTATTATGTGTAAGACTAATATGTAGGTATAATATGAATATATACAGTGCGCTTCACTGTGAGTGGCCTATAAACTATTTTGGGAGAAGTATACATATCATGGAATTGAAAATTTGTATCAGGGGGTTTTCATCAAACCTCCTCCTGCTTACAGCTGCCCTCAGTCATTTTTTTGTAGGTGTAGTGGAGTTTCAATTTAAAAGTAAGGGTTTTCTGCATTAAATTTCATGTGTGGATTGCAGACCATGTGGATGGAACTCCAAATCATTTTTCAAAATTCGTTGACACGTTTTATAGGGCAGATTCACTTGCCTCAGATGGGTAATTGATGTTTTTGTATTATCAGTTATCGCTTGCCTAAATTTTCTCGAAAGTTCTTAGTGCTTTTTAAAACATTCAGTAAGTAATTAAAGACATATATTTTGTAAAATGGATTTCAACCGATCAATATATGCCAACACAGCTTAACCCTTCCTTTATTTGTCACCCCGAGCAGTTTCGAAAGAACTAATTTTTATACAAGTCATTTGTGCGAATTTGTCTTTCTGTTGTACCGACACTAATATATGCACGTCTTAACAAACAAATGAGCTCTACCACGTGACTTACTTTCCTAAGCCGCCTGATTACTGTTTTATTACCGGTTGCTACTACATGCTCGAGTAGTCGACGGTTTCATGAATTCGTTAATTTTAGCACTTTATGTGGGATGCCCATTAATAATTTGTGCTCCACTCCTCCACAATCCACGCGGTTATGTCTTCCGCGACAAGAATTATTAAATACTTTGTTTATTTACTTATGAATCTAGGTGTTTAGGGAAGTATTTATGCGATAGTTCACACGCGCGTTGCATTTTAATAGGACTTCGTTGTGCTGTGTCGCCGTTACATAATTGTTATTTATTGCTTTATTCACTTTGTTGCACCTTGAGTTAACAAGTAAACGCCACAGCAATTTTGAGCGTTATTTTCACAGAAATAAAAAAATTGTAGGAAAATAGATAAAACGAAATTAATTTTCGACTTAAATTTATCGAAATCACATTAACCCTTTAACGTCAAAACTACAGTTTTTGTATATCATCTCTTTAGCATCGTGCCAAATACACTAAACGGTGGAAAAAAAATCGAGAAATGGGTTTCCGAGTATTTTTATTGGTGCTCTTTCAAATGGCACCAAAAAAAAATCATAAAAGTTTGACCCTACCCCTGTTTTTGGCCATTTAAGTTGAAAAGGGCACGATTTTTGAGGTCAATTTTTTTGTAACAATGTTTTTTTTGTAAAAAAGGGCAAGATTTTTTGGGAAAAAAATTTCCTTTCGACAGAAATCTACGGGAAAAGTGCAGTCGAGAGTTGTACTGAAAAGTGATTTACTTAGAAAAAATTAATTGCAACATGGGGTGTCCAATATCTCTGCCAAAAGGACACATTGTCAGGACAAACCTTCATATTTTTTTTACTCAAACCTGGAGAACTTTTGGGGCAAAAGTTTAGAGAACAAAAAGTATTCAGATTCATCCAAGGAGCACGCCTGATTTTTTTCAGAATTTCTGGTCACGTTTTGGCCATTTTAAATTTTTTTCAAAAATCCGAAAATGGCTCAAAAAATTCTGAAAAAAACGACACACCTCGCTTGAACAGTCCTAAACAAATTTCTCAACAAAAAATTTTGTCCAGTTTGGCCATTTTCCCGTTAGAAGGTTTCAAAAAAATGGTCTTTCCTAAAATTTCACAATCGTTCCCAGACATCTGGGAAAAAATACACGTGTTCTTGGCTCGTACTCAATCGAGTCTGCGCCAAAATGGGTGTCCCCAAATTGTCTATTTTTTCATTTCAATGTTCCAAAAATTGGCCGAAACCCAAAATTGCACGAAAAAACCGAAAATTCTGGAAAAATTCGCACGTCTCCCTTAAATCATGTCCAAGAGGTTTTGCACAAAAAAAATCCTGAACCTGTTGACGTATTTTGGTTTGGGGTGTTCAGAAAATTGCCAAATCGTCTTCAAAAATTCTGAAATAATGAATAATCTTGAATTATACTCAACAAAGTATAATCGTACCAAAAAGGACGATTTTGAATTGAATTGAACGATTTTTTTTCTGAATTCAAGCTCTAAGGCGAATTGACAATGTGATTGCGAGGTACGGACCTGGAAATATTGCCAACATTGTAAGAAATTTTTATGTAAGGTGTGCTTTGCAAAATCTATACATGAAAATTGTCAAGAAAAGAAAAGAATGAATAAAATAATACAAAAAATAAAAAAAAATAAAAAAAAAAAAATAAAAAAGATTTTTTGAGTTGAGTTTGGGATGACAGAATTTAGAAATGTTCCGGGTCCCTAACGAGAAAATGGACACAAACAAGAATTTTTGTTGCGCGATCTCTTGAGAGTTATATAAGAAATGTGTAATTTTTTTCAGAATTTTTTGGAGCCATTTTCGGATTTTTGGAAAAATGGCCAAAACGTGACCAAAAATTCTGAAAAAAAATCAGGCATGCTCCTTGGACGAATCTGAACTCTTTTTGTTCTCTAAACTTTTGCCCCAAAGTTCTCCAGGTTTGAGTAAAAAAATTATGAAAGTTTCTCCTGACAATGTGTCCTTTTCGCCGAGATATTGGACACCCCATGTTGGAATTAATTTTTTCTAAGTACATAACTTTTCAGTACAACTCTCGAATGCACTTTTCCCGTAGTTTTCTGTCGAAAGGAAAATTTTTTCCAGTCAAAAATCATGTTACAAAAAAAAAATTGACCTCAAAAATCGTGCTATTTTCAATTTAAATTGCCAAAAACAGGGGTAAGGTTCACCTTTTATGAATTTTTTTGGTGCCATTCGAAAGGGCGCCCCAACAAATACTTGGAAACGCATTTTCCGATTTTTTTTTTTCATCGTTTCTTGTATTTGGCACGTTGAGAGGATATACAAAAACTGTAGTTTTGAAGTTAAAGGGTTAAAAAGTTAGGTACAATATAGTAAATCGTCTTTATTACTGATTAAAATACGTCTTTTGTATCACCATGTGCTATAAATCCATTAAACAAAGAATACAGAGGGCGGCAAGAGTACTGCACATATTCAGTGAAACCAAAAGTTTTCACAAAAAAGCCGAAAAAAGGTCAAATTTTAATTACAGAAATGCATATTTTGACTGTCATATCACCAGTAGCTGCTGGTAGAAATTGTGGCATTTTCGTAAAGAGACATGAGACCTACATTATATTTTATAATAACAAAAACCTTCAATTAGAACATATTGGAAATGATATCTTGGAAATGGCTTGCAAAATATTTGCAATTTTTTTCACGATTACCAAATAAACACAAAATCTTTTTATTCTTGAGTTTTTTGAAAAATTCTAAAGGTACAACTGACGTAAAATGTGAAAAAGAAAACTATCACACATCTTGAAACTTCGAGAAAATCACAAGTATAAAAAAGACTATTCATCTGATGTCAGATACTTAGAGGAGACGCAAGAGTCATTTGAAGTTTTTATGCTATGATTGCCTTCAACTTAGGTCTAGTGACTACCCTCTAAAACATGTTATGGGTCCCATGTCTCCTTATGAAGGAAACGAGAAGTTCAATATCTACCAGCCGCCACTGCGTATTTCAATTTTGTCATATGGTAATCCACAATTTTTTGAGTTGGTTTTGGTAATTTGGTTTTATTTAAAACTACTGCATACACATTTTACCATCTTTTTTTCTACACCGCAGTAGAACATTTTAGACAAAATTCGAAATAATCATTATGAGACAAATTCTATTATTACTAAAAATTAAGTGATACATTAAAAATAAAATGCAGAAACAGGCTAGCTGGTTCTCAAATTACTAACCACTGACTTGACAATAGCAAACGTATCTACAAATTCACTGAGTAAGGTAACTTGTGAATGACTTCTTCTGTAATTTGTCCAATTTCGCGGCGTATTCTGTTTTTTTAATCCTCTAAATTTTGTTGTCCGCTATTATAGACTTTTATCTTATCAAATATTCCCAAAGAAAAAAATCCAGGAGTTTAAGATGTAAGATCTGGAGATCTCGAAGTCTACTGTATTCTTCTACCTCTTCTACCAATGCCAATTATATTTCAATATGTTATAGTATTTAAAGGAACAAAAACTCCAAAATTCAAGTTGGCTTTCGTCACCTCTACCCTCTGTCATGACATGCCCCCCTAAATTAGGTGTAATATCTTGCAATTCCTGCAATATCACATAATTCCTTAACTATCTTTTGTGCGGCAAACACATTAACCCCTTCTTAACAAAATAGCTTTCGTTCATTATCATAAAACCTTCAATTTCCCCATTTCGGACTACATTTCAAAATTTAACTCTAAACGATCTCTGCTCTAATAGTTCGCAGAATGTTTTAGACGCTACTACGTTCGTTAAACTCACAGCAGTATTCGTGTACGTTCACAAAAGCCTTTCGTATCAGGGAATTGCAGCAAAACATAACAAAAAATCACCGCAGGAATGCCACAGAACACTTTGCCACTGCTGTGCGTAATGCTGTTAGTTAACTGCATGGGGGCAAGGCTTTTAGGACTTAAAAGGCCCCTCGCTGGTTAGATAATTCTGTTTGGACATTAGATTTTCTTTTCTAAACTCGATTGGTACTTTCGTAGCGATATTTTCGGCTACACGTATGATAACTATGTGACTGAACAGAACAGATTGCGCTGAATGTATATTGTTTTGGTACGTGTTTTACTTGTTATTATTATAAAAAGGTTCGTGGACAGCCCAGTTAAATAACATAGCAAAAACTCTTACATTATGCACTATTTAAATACCTCAAAAAGGTGCATATGACTTTATCCTCTTTTTTATCGAAGTCATCCTGGACCTAAAATTCTTTCACTGAATAATAATGGATATTTTCTTAGTATGAAATTTCACACATTTATTTTAATGTTCTCTAAATTCATTACTAGTCAAAAGTGCTAGGCGAATTCTACAAATCGCCTGGCGCATTCGCCAAAATATCGACAGTGCTAAAAAAAGGTATTTATTTTTTGATAATTTTAGTCACTAGAGTTATTTAGTTAAAAGGTATGTGACGTGAAGTGGTTTTTTTCATACTACTTTTTCATACGCTTCATCATGTAGCGAGACTAGTCAAGTACATATACTTATAATATAATATCCATAGAACACAAGTATTTTGATAATTTTGTATGGTTTAATTTAATTTTGATTGTTTTGTTTAAAGTTTTATTTTTTTTTTTACAGGTTTGGGATTAAAACCAACGCTCCAACATACCAATGGTAAGCATTTTATTTGTGTTTATTAGACAAAAAAGTTATTTAATTTTAGACAAATCAAATAACTTAATCTTAAGTTTATAATCAAATTGAACTGTCAGGCCTGTATTTAAAAAAATAAATAAAAAATGTTATGTATTTATTTTTACATTTATTTGGTGTAAGAATTCAGAAAAAAATACGTATATGATTATTTATGAATTACACACTTCTAGAAAACAGAAGACGTAGTTAATAACTGATATACAGTTTATGCAAGATTAAATGAATTGATGACCATAAAAATAACGTCATGATTGCAAATCATAAGTTATCTATCCTTTTAAATATTACCAACGTCACAAAAGTTACAAGTAATCATAGAATTTACACAGTTAACAACTAAATCTATATCGAGTCGAGTTTTTTTTAACTTGACATGTTTTTATCTTTCTATGAATGTGACTTCAGAAACCAAATTTCAGCAACCAAAACCAGAGCTTTTGTTAAATTTTAGGTGTTAGTAGATATACATTTGGAAGATAGAATTATCATTTTTTTATGAACGTGTTTAGCTTTTTTTATGACATTTATTTATTTGTATAGATATTTATTTCGTGACAAAAGAGGTACAAATGTAAATTTTATCCAAACTGGTTTATTCTAAAATACATTGCAATTCTGGAATTATTTTATAAATTAACAAATATCGCCAGCCAATAAGAAAACGAAACGAAAACATACAACCATAGTTATTTATTTTTTTAAGTCAATTTATATTTTAATTAAAACATCGTATTCATTCGTGTTTTCCTGAAACAATAGGCATGCAATTAATTTATGCCGTGTATAAACTTGATGATACTGCATTTATTTTTACCAAACGACGATGATATTAAATCATAGACGGAATTATCTCGGTTATACGAAATATTGAAATTTTTCACATTCCTTATCTTTATTTGAGTTCTGCCAACGATGACGACGTTTAATGCGTGTCTAGTATATATCATTCAAAAAGCATTAATGGATTACCGCCTTATCTGCCTACGAGGTAGCATTAATGGTTAATTGATCTAGACAGGCCAAACTTACAGGAACAAAGATAGGAAAAAACAAGTGGAGATAATCTTTATTTTTGAAAATTTTATTTAAATACTCTTAAGTTGATAGAGAAATACAAGATAATAATATAAATGCAAGACAAGTAAGATATGAGGATGCGATGGATGTGAAAAACAGATACGCATGCAGTCAGCAGCAAAAATATTAATACACCCACTTTTCGAAGGCTACTTGAATTCTGTATCTCTAAAATTGCATTGTTTTCAAAAAACGTAAAGAATTCTGAAAATATTCAATTCTTTTCAAAGTTGTAAACTTTCGTTGCTGACTATATACGAGGTGTGTAATTTAAGTAATGTTTTTATTTATTTTTTTACTTGAATAGGATTACAATTCAGTATTGTATCCTTCAAAATAACTTCTTTGGGAAGCCACACAGCGCTGGAGACGGGTTCTTCCATTCCCCATAGCAGTGCTGGAACTCATATACTGGAATAGTCTCCAGCTGGTCGGTTACAGCCGTTTAGATGATTTCTATGGTCCCAAAGTGACGTCCCTTGAGGTGATTTTTCAATCTCGAGAAGAGAAAAAAGTCACAATAAGGTGGCTGAGGAGCCACAGGAATGTTTTTACTGGCTAAAAACTCATTTACTGAAATGGCTGTGTGACAAGGCGCGTTATCGTGATGCAACATCCAGTTGTTCTTCATGTTCGGTCTCACACGAAGTTTTCAAGAACCTCAAGTTTCTCTTTTTCGAAGTTTTCCAAGAATCTCTCTGTAAAAGTGTTGATTTACTGTTTGGCCTGGAGGCACAAACTCTTTGAGAACAATTCCCTGGCTATCAAAAAATCAAATCACCATGCAATGATCTTCGACTTGCTAATTATTACTTTTTTGGGTCTTGGAGAGCTTGAAGTGTGCCATTCTATGCTTTGGCGCTTGGTTTCCGGGTCATACTCAAACAACCAAGTCTCATCACCAGTAATGACACATTCAATAAAATGAGGATCATTTTCAATCGATTCCAAAAAATTCAAGACACCTTTCTCTACTCATGTCCTTTTGTCTGAATCGGTACATTACATGTTAACCTACCGCCTTTCCAAGTCACGTCTCCGCAGTGTTGCTAGATTGGACGCTACATTGCCAGTCTCATTACTTAATTTACACACCTCGTATATGATGAGCATTTTTAGTTGTAGCTCTTTGTAAAAATCCCTCTAATAAATATACAAATATCAAGGTAAAATTTTACATTTCAACAAGTCAAGTTACAGTCTCCTTAACTCTATATTAAACATCTGTGATATAGAACTTTTGACGCTTCAACGACCATTTCGTTTTGACAACCACTCGAGTGCGTCGTATTTAATATTCACTCGGTTATTGCAGCATATTCAGATATTTGCTCTTACAACTTCCTCAAGTTGAATATAAATCACCGTCGCATCTGCTAGCTGTAAATTTATTTGAATCGTTTTATCTTTTCTAATTTGTCTGCTGTCGTAAACTTCGTGATGGATAGTTTTTTGGAAAATGTGATGCATAAAATCCGAGGCTAATAGAGAAATATTGCAACTGGATTTGTATCGGGTACCGGATATTTTCATATCATGCACGTACCATGACTTTAAATAACTTCTCAGTTAAGGTAGGCTGGAATGTTATGAAGTTGGCAACATCAAACCGCTAACGACAAATCAGTAGTGACACTTGACGGCACAAGTTGATAAAGGAAGCCCAATTGTTCAGAATGCATAAATACAGGGTCAGTAAAAACATTTCCTCACACAGAACTGTTCTTACACAGTATGCGTGTGCTTTATAAATTGTGTTTTTGAGATGCGGAAAAATAAAATAAAAATCCACAGTAAAATCTAGAGACCTTACAGAAAATACACCAACCGGGCTAAATAATATTGGTGATGATTCCTCTTTTCTAAACCGCTAGCTAAACACACATTGTTTTGCATGTACAGGGTTTGTATAAAAAGTAATAAGACTAATTTTGTAAAAAATAGTTTAATATGAATATCACTACAAGTCATTAATACTCTTCAAAGTAAGTCCCTTGGCCATCCACACACTTATGCTAGTGATGTTTCCACGATTCGAAAGCGGCTTTGTAGGCTCTTTCCGGAATGTCTTTTAAAGTTCGCGTTGTAGCCGCTTTGACGACGTCCAGGGTCCTGTGGCAGCGTCCTTTGAGGGCGGTTTTGGAAAAAGCAAATAGTCTGGGGGGGGGGGGGGGGCAGGTGGGGACTGTAAGGCGGCTAGGGAATCGTTGAAATCTCGTTCTTGGCGAGATAGCTGGTCACCACGAAGCAGGTGTGACTTGAAGCATTGTCGTGGTGAAGCTTCCAATCGGCAGCAATGCCGGCAATGGCTGGCCTCACTCGGTTGACTCTTTGTCTCAATCTTTTGAGCACTTCAACGTAAAAAGGCACGTTGCTCAATTGATTTCTGCATTTCGGAGCTTTAACCGAGTTTTATCACAGAGTACACTAAAAAAGACAATGTTGTCCAAACAAGTGGTTACAGACGACTGCCCAACCCGCCGTTTCAAAGCTTAGACTCCCCACCACCAAACCCGCCAGCTACTAGCGTGCCGGAAAGTACAGTAGAGTGAGGAACAAATGAGTCTCATTACTTTTATACAAACCCTGTATAAAGGAGTTTTCACTAATTCGTGCCAATTTTCTGCGGACAATGTCATCATGTTTTGTTTATTTAACTGTCCTAATGAAAGACGAATCCCAGGCTTCGTTAAAACGGAATCACTTATCGAGAAAGTAATCGTGGTTCAACTTTTCCAAAAACTACTGGCAATACGCTGTTCTTCTATCTTAAGTTCGTGGAATGCTTGAATTTGGTAGGAATATAACTACAGATCTATTTTATAATCGTCTGACATGTTCCTATAGTAGTATCAAAAATTTCAGTTTCATTTAGAAAAAACAGAAAGAACTATGCCCAGTTTCTTATGAAAAATGATGATAGTTCAAAACCTAGCTAGAATTGTAGAGGATTAAGAAACTCCAGGTTTCGATGTTCTAATTCGGGTCCCTTAGGTCTTTGAGCGTTTCAAAGTCTCCTATTGCATATTCAATTTTTCTGCGTTCAGGGCAACTTCCCGCGGTGGCGGTGGTAACGGATATTACCAAAATATTTCCAAGTAACGTATTTTGGATTTGTTTGGTGCTTTCTATTGATCCGGCTAAGTCCCTGAATGTATGATTGATGCCGTCATGACAGAAAAATTCGAATATTGTTGTTATGGCAGCGATGCCTCTGGGATCCTGGGGAGAAGACCAACGAGCGAGGAATATCATGACGGTCGTGTGGTATCTGAGGTATGGAACACACCTACAAGAAGACGTGCCAGCGCCTGCAGAATCTGCCGAAGACATATTTTTGGTATTAGAAGTTTTGATGAAGAACAAGTATAATAATGTCTTTTTTTTCCTATATACCCAATAGAACCAAGTGAATCATTTCGTTTTAGACTCAGATAGTGTCCCCCTAATATAAATGACCTGACATATAAATCACTATGTTTCCGTTGTAGCCCAAACTGGGCAAAGTTCTTTCTTCTAATTACATCCTTTATTTGATGAAAGTTGCAATACTAATATTCTGGTTATTGTTTCTGAATGTAAAATGCATATATGCAGCTGCAGTTTTAATCACTGCCAAACATTCGGAACATATTTGTAAACATGCTACCGATAGAACTAATACATCATGCAAATGTTTGTTAAATAACACATAAACAATTAAACACTTGATGAAAGTTTTATTAAATAGGGCTCGAGGTAAATCTGTCAAAAATCGAAAATAGCATCAATTTATTTATATTAATCCGCGATTCTAAAATGGTCGTTGATGCAAACGCACACGGGAGTTTTCCAATCGAAAGACGATCGAATATAATTTCTCCCTATAAATATTATTATCTTGAAACCAAAATATCGCTCGAGCAACTCAAATATTTTTTATTATTATCGCTCTATGAAATATCGGAAGGCTCTTAGCTCAAATAGACAGGTTGTTTCCCAAGGAAACATACACCGACAAAAACAATTCGTTGACATGACGGAATATTACCTAGAAATTATTTTTTGCAAAACTGTTAAAACATCTTAAACTTCTTTGTCATATAACCATAATATCGGACCGGTGTCGCTTTGTTTTGTGCCAGTTTTTGAGTGCGTTGTATTGTTGTGGAATACTTAGATGGTGCCTGAATTCTGATAATGTTTGTACTACGGTATTGATTTTTTTTATTCTGATTGGATTATAGCTTGTGAAATTCTGCGTCAAATAAGCCCAAGCTGAAGGTGATATGTCGACGGTTG